>JAQGBH010001343.1:0-33823 GCA_034698265.1 Sminthurinus aureus | reverse complement strand
CAATAGGTTTTTGAAGGTTTTTTGAAAATTTGAGATTTCGACGATTTTCACCTCTACTATGGCGTAAAGTTAGTCATTGAATCACCTGTCATTTTATCATTATAATATATAGTGAACAAATTACATAACATTTTCAGTCTGTACTTACGTAAAATATTAAAACATATTAAGCGTTTTTTTTAAGAAATAACATCCCAAAAAATAAGACTTTTCTATAAACATGAGATCGTTTTTATCCACACAGCTGAGTTACTGTGTAAATTTTTAAGGATATATTTAAGGTCATTACAATTCTCAATTTTCACTAAAAAGTGTTTCTCGGTCTGCGTTGTATAAAATATTATAATGAAAGCTGACGTGACTTAAAATTTAAAACAAATAATAGTAGTAGTAAATAACAATTGACAATGAACATTTTTTATAAAATCTTATGTTGCTCCTATATATAAATATGAAATATCTTCATTCAGTGAGATTTCCGTTTCTTATTCGGCGAATTTTTAGTGCTTTGCACATTTTTAAGCCAAACTCTTACTACTTCTTGCAATACTTTGATCTTTTCGTTGGGATAATTACTAGTATCTTGTACAGCCTCTAAAAACAATACAACAGAAAAGAAATCGTTAGTAAAATTTAGGATGCAGATGTACAGAACTACATTCAAATACAGAATGTAGTTAAATCATACATATTATTATACACATTCTTATGCAAAAACTGGTAACGTCATTTCACAGCAAAGGCTATATAGTGAACAGATTACATAGAATAGAAAACGATACTCACCAAAAATTAGTTGAACTAGAGCATAATTTTCAATTCCTTTTTTGTTGTACCTTCCTTTCCAATTGAATTCTTTCCTGACTTCGTCCGTCATTAGTGCTTTTAGTAGTGCTCGGACACAGTCTGAAGAGTTTTTGCCTCCAATTTTGGTAAGTTGGGATTTCTAATAAAATAAGCATTCATATATTTTGTAATTTATTTAGAGACATGACTAATATTTGTAAATCCGTGTATACTTAAAATTAGTGCATTTTTTATAATTCTAAATTCAATAATTAGTGAAGTTGTGTGAAAATTTAACACTTACTAGCTCTGTTCTGAGAACAGGATTCCGCTTGATGTTCATCTCGAGTACATCAAAGTCGGATTTTGTTTTGGTAGGTAAATCATAGTCGGATAAATTGGTTGTTTCAGTGTTTGGCGAGGGAAGAGAAATTACAGTATTATCAGCTACACTCCAATTGCAGTAGCTGTCATATTGTTGCAGCATTACAATGGGTATCCGATGCGGTCCCTGGACTAAAAAATGTTGTCGTGTCGTTGATTCATCGGAAATGAAACTGCTCTGTATTTCTTCACATTGGACATCTAGAGATTCACTGACTGTGTACATACAAATTTTAAAAATTCAATCATGTTAATTAGAAGTGTAAGTTAGAAAACATGTACGTTCTTTGTTATATGCTGTGCACTGCGTACTGTGTACACCCACTAACATAATATTATATCTTTTACATATTACATATTACATATTATGTATACATACATGTACTAAGTGCAAAAAAGCATGAATGCAAATGTAGAAGATCAAACAACGAGATTTACCATTTATATTACTGAAGTCCTCTGCTGTATCCTGTGTATCGTGATGAAGATGGTCGGGGCTCCAAGGAACATCTTTGTAAATCATGTTCTTGTTATCTAAAATTCAAACCCCAAGTACATTGGATTATTAAGGTACAAAAGTGTAGTACATGACACATGTTATACATTTTCTAAATAATCATGTTACAAATTATTAATGAAGAAGAAATGGTTTTGCTTGTGTAAAAAACCTAGGTATGTCATTTTGAATTGGTTTTAAAACCAGTGTAGACTGTAGAACACAAGTGACTTGCTACAAAAATCTGTTGTATTTTTACTATACGTTTTTGAGTTTTACATGTAATAAATGCAGCTATACACTCACCATCATAATTTTGAGTTGGGAACATATCCAGCAACGTGTCGTCACTAAAGTTGGAGTGCACTGTTTGTAATTGTAGTGGTTGAAGTGCTGTAATTGTTGAAGTTTTTTCTTCTTTCTCGATCTGAAATATCAAGCAACAGCAAAAACCACTTGTTAATACTTATTTTATTGTACACATTCTTATTTTCTCTGTAAATTTTGTCTTACACATGTTGAAATCGTTGCCCTATAGGCTATAGGACAACGATCAACAAAGATGTAAAATTTGCGAATACTGTGTAACTCAAGACTCAAGTTTACTAGTTTAGATTTTCATACTGTTTTTCATTTTGTACTTATTTTAGAATAAACAAATAGTGTACATTCAAAATATATACGTACGTTTATATGTTCCTGCTTACATGATTAGTGTGATACATTGAAAATTCCTCGTTGTGTGCCATGTTGAAATTTGGCCAGCTGGCATGTACAGGTGGAAAAAGAGAAGTGACTCCAGTAACAAGGTATGAGCTTGTCACTTATTTTTTTTTTTTGAAATACACTCCCAAGACTGATACAAGTTACAAGGGAGGCCTCTTGTTCGACGGTCACTCGAAGTACAAGTGACTAGATTCGAAAACTCTCGACCTTTTTATACCTCTGAAACTGGGAGTGGCTAAAAAATTTACATCATTACAAAAATGTCCATCCAATCATCTCGTTTATATTTTTGTATTCACCCAAGCTTACATAACCACAATGGTGCAAAAAATAAATTTTAATGGATATACTAGAGAAGCTAGATACTATTATTATATAAAAACTGAACTATGTATAATGTATAGATACATATCATCAACCTTGGAATAGAGATAGTGAGATGAATTGCGTAAGTCATTTAGCCTTCACTTTAAGAAATGTATAGATACAATGTACGTATCTTAGCCATATCTTAGTGTACCACGAGCAAGAAAAAATATATACATACAATAGAACACTTCACAAGGAAAATTAGCGACAAAAAGTGATCGCCCTTGTGCTCAATACTTGGTTTGTTGCACACAAAAAATAGCCTTGAGTTCGATTAGTGGTATTCATGCTTTGAAATTTATTATCATCAAGAGGAACAAGTTTAGAGCAAATTTAATGTAAATTTGTTTTGTGGTTGGGCCTAATAACCAATGAACATGTATCATAAATTGTGTACGTTTCCAACGTTTGTCAACGAGGAAGAGACTTTTAACATATTATGTCTTTTTCCTACTAAAATCTAAAATTACGTAGAACATATAATGTACAGTTCCTTGTCTAAATAAAACATAAACTGCGAGTTGAAAGTTGCAAATATAATCCAAGATGCTATGGAATGAGATCCAAACTTGTTTTACATAATATTATAAACAAAATTCTTCATTCATAATTCATACAATGTTTTCTGACAATGCAGATTTGTCTCTGTACCATAACTAACATTCTTTCTTGTTAGTAGTCGAGAGCGAAATCATCTGAGTCAATAAATAATAATAATACTAATAACCAACACTTTGAATGTTACTCACCATTCGTTTTATAATGAAGTGGAAAATATTTGGAGTTGGAAGTTCACACTAACTACAATGAGACAAGAAACGTGCAGCGTTATTATTCATACATTAGGCATCTCGCATATCACACACACAGACATTTTATATTTTCTGTTTTACATGTAGCATTTACCATTTACACACCATTCCAACTTCCAACGAGTTGTAACTAATATTCATCTGTTATACAAATGTGTAGGGTAATATAAAAGTCATAAAAACACAGTTGTTCCTACTTGTGATGCACAAAATCTACAATGAACAAGACAGGCACTCAATTAAAAATAATCAAGTAGTTGAATGATCAAATGATTGAATAAATGTATGCAGAATGTAGAGACAAGGAGTAAACTCACACATGTACACTGTATACTGTATATATAACGTGTTACTTTGGATATGACTTTGGATAGATTTCTCTGTTCATCACATTTGTAATTTGTACATGAAACTAAAATGTTTATGAGTTTTACAATTCAATATACCGTAAATGTTTAATTTGTACACCAGTTTCTAATTCCTGATAATATGCCACTTTCAATGGTCAAATTCCATCAAAGATATGAGAATAATTACATGTTCAAAGTTATAACATTTTGTTAACAGCACGTCATTTTTAGACGTAGAATATTAGCAGTAGTTTGACATACAATTCAAACACTTACGGTACCTAAATTTATATACAATGTATAATGTGTACAATGTATAATGCACACATGCACAGTACAAGAAACATTGTAGATGCGTTCATATAATATTATACAAGATAAATTACATACATGATACAATTTCCAATGGTTGTCGTTGGAAGTAAATGGTTACTTGATAAACTTGCATAGATTTGCAACCTGCAATATTGTCAATATTATATTGTGCATGATGCATACATACATGTTACTGAACCATCGCATATACTATGTATACATGTAAAATGTGTTTATAGTAAAGTACTCTGTACAGTAAAGCTCCATCATCCAAATTATACATTTAAGATTTGCCTGAATCATGATGCTCTCTGTACTGTGCACATGTGAGCATCTGTAAGTCGTTGTCCACTAAGGTACATTCGTTTTCATGTTGTAGAATGCGATTGAAAAATCTGTGCGTCTCAATGTACTCGGAAAATTCTGCAATGTGCCATTTCATACCTGTAGAATGAACATTTCACATTTAGATTGCAGATGATACAGTACACAGTCTTAATTCACACATTTTTTATCACGCATTGTAATTGTAGTTGCATTTGTACTTGGGGGCTCTGAAATTCAGGAACGATTGGTTCGCAAAGTGGAACTATAGCGTATACCCCGGTCAGTTACTATGCTCTATAGCGTATACCCCTAAAAGTTACTATGCTCTATTATTTGTAACCTGTGACTACAGATTCTAGAGTACACATAGAAGAGGCACAGGTATTTTGAGTACAGCTGTAACTGAATTAGTCAGAATACGCAATACTCAGAAGAAGTAAAGTATAGTTAAAAAGTAAAAGGAATGAGGAACGGACCGATCCGTTGTTTATATGCAGAATGTAGATAGCACAAATACGATATATTGTGCAGGTATAGGTTTCTACTACATACTGATTCTGTACATCTATGTACTGTAAATGTTAAATCATCACGTTACATTAGATAAACCAATCTGCATGAAGTGCAAAGTTTTTGCATGGAATTCAAAAGTTAGTAACATCACTGTGTTTGTACATATATTATACATTATATATATTTGTTTAGGTTTAATAGACCAAGGAAACTGTATGTACATGTATCCAGACCAAGAAGGACAACGACCTCCAGTAAAAATCGTTTCTTTAATTTCTACAATTCTTCACGACCGTCGTATATAATTTCTAGTAGACAAATTGTTTGTTTAAAATATTACTCTAGTAAAGACATGGTGCGAATCAAGCCAAGTGGTTTTACAATCTGATGCCTGATCAACATTTTCCCGTCATGGTGAATCAATCCATTTGACACTATGTATACACACAAATATACACATTATATGGAGCTTTGAGTGGTAAGCGTGTGTTAGAAAACTGTCAACATTATTATCATCATAATACAAAATTTCTCATTATGATATTCATGCATGTACATATGTTTTCTGTAGTATACTGAAAAATATTCAAATATTTAATGTTCAAAATGCTATAACATGCTCACAGCATAATACCTAAATAAGGTTCAGTATTACAATTGCAAACACGTAACCAGCGTTGAAATTTGAAATAAATAATAATTTTCATGTTTCATCGATACAGAGGAAAAATAAATAGGAAAATATTCATGTATAAAAAATGTAGGGATATTTGTATACACAGACTTATCCTGATTGTACCACTCTTGCATAATACGAGCAAAGTCAGCAAGAGTTAAAACTAAGTATATAACAAAAATAGAATCGCTCTGAAAACAAACATGATTTACATCATAATCCAGGAATTTCCTTCGTTGTCGTGTGCTTGAGCGGAGAATCCTTTATGAACAGTCAATTATGAATTGTACTGTTATAGTGAACTTTGTACTCGGATGTCCTTTGAGAAATCAGAACGCTGACTGTTGACAATTTGCAACATGCCTGTTATCCCTCCTGGATAGCTCAAAAAGTATTCTACGTTTAAACCAAATGAAATTAATATCGAGATGCTGAATAGTATGAATGGAACGTTTGTGACTTATTTGTACAAAACTTTTAATGACACAAGCACAGTTAATAATAATAATTCGACTTTATTAACGTGTTAAGAAGACAGCTGCATACAAATACAATAAAATGTAAAACGTACACTCTGAAAGTACATTCAGCTTTCATCTGAATAAGCAAGGCAAATAACACTTCAAGACTTAGAGGTAGCCGTTAATTGGATATGATATCAGACTGAGTAATGAATAATAAGTGTGAAAACTTTACAGTCTTAGTCAATATTCAGTGTCACTGTCTTAGCCTATGTACAAATATTCTTGACTGATGTAAATCCCTTGATTTCAGCAACGATTTTAGCAATGGTCACAAAGTGTGTTCTTCGGTTCATTTGCTGTCCCAGTACACAACAGCACAAAACTGTACAAAATCAAATATTTAACGTAAAAGATCTCACCTTAAAATTGGACGGCAGGCGACAATTGTACGTGTGGATAATGATGAAGAGTATTGAATACAGATAAATTGAATCACAAAAAAATGGAATTTAGTATAGACATAAAAATGTCAATAGGATTAAAATATTTTAAAGTGTTGTAGATGAAATCATCCAAACTCTAACATGATAAAGAAGGAAGAAGGCCGCAAAATATACGCATTTAACCAAGAAAACGTCTGAGAAAATAGAAAATCTTCCAATACATTTTAAAGTGTCAAATACCAAATACAAAACTAGTGTTAGAAGAAAAATTAGAATTTACAATCTCGACGAAATATTAAAATGATCCATGTTCCATATCATTGTCATTAGACTAATTTAAGATGTTATTCCTATTCTAATTTAGTAAGATAACAAATCCTTTTCATTTCTAACTTTCAGCTCTCTAATGAAGTATATGCAATATACAATAGTTTTCTCAAGAATCTAGTAGACGTGCAAGTTACTCAAGTATTATACATTGAAATCCAAAATCTAAGCAGTAAAAAGTGACAAAGTTTCCGTGCATAATATTTCAGAGAATGTAATACTGTTTAGCATTGCCTTCTCCTGCTGTAGGTTTGCAACACACTGTAAATGTAAGTCCACATTCCACATCCCATATTATGTAATTACAATTTAACAATGTTTTTATTGCTGATAATTTTTTACGTCCATGCTTTGATCTATACGCGCATGTTTATATAGCAAATAGTTATCTAACTGTGAAACAACAACGGATGAGCAGTGAGCATAAGAACAGCGATGCACATCCAAAACTCCAGCATTAATACGTATTCGTATTCGTAGTAGCTTCGGCTCTACATATACTAAAATTAAAATGGTATTGGTATTTCCTTATGTAAATAATTTTTCTCGTCATCGTTCTCAACACGAACGTGTAGTGTGTAATGTGTAACAAAACAGTGAAATTATGTTTAAACTACGAACTTCATGGGAAATGAGCCTTCTTGTGTGTTGGTTGTTGATTAGGTCCATCAAATTTGCATACATATAGAGGTGATAATGAAGGAACAAAAAAAGGCAACTCAGTGAGAATTTACAAGTGAAGGTGTACACTGTACAGTGTATTTATTATACAAAGCTCTATTTGCTAATTTTTTTGTGTTGCTCTGCTGTGCTGTTTTGTAAGTTGTAATGAACGCAGCATTTCAGAGTAATCGGCAATTTCCAGGCTGTGAAATAAAATAATTTTCAAAGCATCGTATGATATAGTATATATTGTATATTGCGAAAGATAAACTGGTTGATTGCGTTCATAGTTCATATTCATGTGTTGATGCACGTATCTTTCTCCTTCGTGCATCATCAGTCGATGTGTGTGCTTCTGCTTTCTCTACGTGTGAAAGTAACGAGAGAGGAGGGAGAAGAGGAGAGAGGAAGAGAATGAGCGTGGGCGTGTATGCACCTCCATTGCACACACGTACAATTTGGGCAATGACAGATACACAGAGTGAACATGTGTAGTACGTAATACGTAAATGACCGCATCCGTTCTTCCACGCAAATGTAACATGTACAATGCACAATGTACATCACAACTTTATGTAACTGTGTACTGTGTAATGCATGCTGAAAGTGAAATATTACTTGCTATTTTCCATTACGTTTTATTATATTTATAGCTTACCAGCAAAGGAACACAAAATTCTGTTCAAATATGCTAGTTGATATTCTAAAAGTAGATTTCATAAATTAATTCAAAGCACAAAAACATAAAGCACTAGACCCTAGACTTCAATTGCAGGATTATGAATTCAGTAAACCTACTAACACCAAACTCCAAACGTACAAAAACGCCACCCAAATAAATAAATAAGTTGAACAAAAAGTATTTATTTATTTATCAGTACATGACATTAATTGCAAATTGCAACGAAATATGAGAAATGAGAAATTAGATGAAAGGAAATAAAAAGATATGAAGTACCCGTTATGTACGTAATTTGATTAGAATTATGTTTGTTGACAAGAATTTGGGATGACCAATGACGATTGTGCGAATTGCGAATGTTCTTTAATTTTCTCTGGAATGTCGTCATCTCTATCGTTTCCCTTTTGTATCTAATAACACTTTTCATGTATGAAGTATGAACCTTTTATTATTTTTGTGACACACCATAGACAAACAATGGAAGGACAAAGGACAATAGTATGAGGAAAATTCCATTTGACACTCATGTACATTTTATATTGAACATGATGCACATTATGGTATTTCTCGCGTCTTCTGCTTTGTACTGTGTACTCTGTCTTTCGCTTTAGCTGTACGTTGTACGTGCAATGCATTTAGATAAATGTATGTGTTATGTGTTACATGTTGTGGGCTTACTCATTGCTCCTTTCATGTGGTCAGTAAGATGTAGCATGTGGCATGTGGTTCAAACTAGAAAGTAGAAAGTAGAAAGAAAGTCCACAATCCACAATGAAAAAGAATCTTGTGATGGGTTAGGATCGTCTTGGGAATTATTTCTTAATTTCTCTTATTTCTCAACTGGAACTGTGAACTCAGAACTGAGAACTGAACCAAAATGTTTGTCTGCGTTGTGTACAGAAAATAGAAGTGCAGAACGTATCTTAGTGGGAAGCACAATGCCAAAAACTTCCAAAGTACATCGTACAGTGTACAGTGTACAGTGTACAACCCACAATGCTACAATATTATTCATTATCATGAGTAAACGCAACAAGCAAGGGGGATTGTGAATTGTCAAGTTACGCTATTTCCATTGCCCGTTGTACATTGAAACTTGAATGAACTTGGAAACTTTGAGGTTCACGAAAAGTTTTGAGTTTTGAATTCTTTGCAACTGTCCTTTTTCAAGTTTTCCAAATTCCAAAGTTAATGTAGGTGTTTTTGTTGTTGTTGATGTTGAGAATTGAAAAGAAATACGTTTGAAGTTTGAATGGAAATCTTTGTGAACTGTACAGCTTTATTTATATTATGTTTCATTGCTGTAATTTTACAATTTAAATGAATGAAATGAATAATGAATCATGATGCTAAAATAAAACTAGACTAAGTTTACATCAGAGGATCCATTAGTACTGCCTCTTTTCTGCCATATTCTTTCGAATAAAAATTTTTCGAAAGAATATGGCAGAAAAGAGGCAGTACTAATGGATCCTGTGATGTAAACGTAGTCTAGTTTTATTTTAGCATCATGATTCATTATTCATTTCATTCATTTATTCATTAAATTGGTTACGAAACATAAAACGCAAGCAAATAAGTCCTCTGGCATTTCTATAAGCTAAATCTACATGATATGAAAGGGTATAAAGAAACAAAGTAGCGGATGAGAAAAGTGAACACAGTGGAACTGGCAACTTGATGGAGTTGTGACCACCTACCTTATTTTTATTATACTTTACAATCTACATTCTACTTTTTATATTGTAGAACGTATATCGTACACATCTTGTACATTGTACACTGTATAAATAAGTTCCATGTACCTTTGTACACTTAACAGTGTACAATGTACACTGTACAGTGGATCTACAATCTACAAATGCCTTTGCTAATGTAAACAGTGGCTGAAAAGTATCTAGAATCTAGAATCTAGAAGCCTACGTGTTTTCCTTTGCTTTTTGCCGAGATGGAAAATGACGTGCAAATCCAATTCCCACGACCATGATGCCATGCGTGATACTAGATTCTAGATTCTAGATTTCAAAGTAGCTTTCACATTGTAAAGTGTACATTGTACATTGTACATTTTACATTGAATACTGAATACAGTTGTGCAAAATGAGGGAAAATAATACAGTAATGTAACGTTATACATTATACACATATGGAAATGGAAATGCATGTATCAGTTTTTTATGTACTTTTCCCTTTGGTTTGTGTTCGGAAAATCGTATGTACATTGTAAATTGTGCACTTTACATGTCCCTTTATATCTCTAGTATTAATAATATTTTACATTTCTCTACATCCGGAATTTGGAAACATAGACAAAAGCAAAAAAGAAAGAAAGGAAAGAAAGGAAGAAAGAATAATAAAACGTCCGGGTACAAGTGTACAATGTAAAATGTACATTGTAGAATGTAGAATGCAAATGCTATGTACATTGCATGTGTAACATAATATTATAAATAAAAGCTTCTACTTTATTATGGATGGTAGAGGTAGAGCAGTAGTAGTTTGAGTGTATGAATGACATAATATGTACGTAATTCTCTGTGTGTAGATTCTAGACTCTAGATTCTAGATTCTAGATCGTATGTAGATACATTCTAGATTCTAGATTCTACACTCTACATTCTACACTGTACACGGCACATACGTGAGTGTGTGAATGTGAGTGGAAGAGAGGAGAGAGAAAGCGGGAGAAAGAAGGAGAGACTTGGACGGACTTTGTGAAACGGAGTTGCGAAGGCGAATTGAGCGCAAAAGAAAGTAGAGGAACCACGAGTTCCCAGTTCCCTCAAGTCTACATATAGAAGATCCAGTGCTACCCACTTCCAGTTTCAGTTGACTCCAGTACCGCTGCCGATAAACGGCTGTGCTTCCCCGTAGCACAACACAAAACACAACACACACAAACCATACAGTTTCATACTCACAACTCAGAACCGTGCAACTGTACAACTGTACACCACACCACTGAAAACGCTAGACCACACTCGAATTTCGAAACCAAAAGGGAAAGAAAAAGTTTCACTATAGTTGTTCACTATTCAGTATTTCCACACATGGTCGAATAATTTCAAGGTTCAGAAATTCAGAAATTCATTTCAATTTCAAACCACTTTATCACATAAAAGTTGAAAAGTTGAATTACACATCAATTTTGAATCCAAAATATAGAAATACAGCTACAGAAATTTAAGTACCTGTGCAACAAGATTATATTATTCAATATTATAAAAAGAGTTAGATAAAGTCAGATAAAAAATAATTCTGTATTCTGTATTCATTTATTCATTCAAAATAAAAGTTTTTCGTGGAATCAAAAATTTACAAGTCATCAGTGAATTTTCAAAATTTTCAAAATAAATACAGTTGTGAATTCTGTGAATCTATTTAACAAATTAATACACAAATTAAGAAGGACGAACGACGAACTTTCTTGAGCAAAACAAGTTGGAAATTTTTTACAGGGGTAATTTGAAATTTGACGACTTTTTGAGGCGAAGAATAAACCAAGTTCTTTTGCAAGTGACCAGGTATTTCTAAATCAAGTAGAGCGAAGCCAAATGAAAATCGTCAAGATGTTGGGATCTAGTGTTGCTCTTGCACTTCTTTTCGTTGCTTTCTGTTCCTCTGCCGTCTATTCTATTGACTTGCAGAAACTGTATGATATTCAGAAATTTAAACGTGATGGTAAGTTCTTCTGCAGCTTGCGCATTTACAATTTTTAAATATTTAAAACAATTCCTCGTTTCTCCGTTTCAAAATTACAAATAAGAGTTCAAAATGTGGACAATCCAGAAAAAATGGAATAAAAGTAGAAATATTTAGGACTCGGGTAGGCGTCATTTTAAATAAGTAGGTTGAGCGTTTCCCTTGATCTCTCTCTCTCTCTCTCTGCTTGTTCTTTGCTCTCTTACTTTCACTTGCTCTTTTAAACATGGCGTTCCACCATACTTGAAACTTGAACATCAAACTTGAACGTCCTGAGTCCTGAGCTGAGTGCACAAAACTTGAAAAATTAATCTGACCTCAAACTGTCAACACAGTTTAGAATTTTTCGATTAAAAACTTTGATCCGATTCCTCAAAAAATCAATCCCATAAAACTCAAAGCTCAAGGCTCAAAAGTATGCATTGAAATTTCACTTTTGAGTTTTAAAAATGTTGAGCAGTTTGTAACAAATTGTAGGAAATAAGGAAGATAACATAACAGGGTAACCGTAGAAGAGGTAGGAAGTTCGTGACTTATTTATGCTAAAACTCAAAAGGAATAAGGTAGAGTGCATTAAAGCACAATGGTCAATGTAAAGCGTCTCTAATGTCTAAAGTCTACATTCTACATTCTACATTCTGAAATTCCATATGCTTTATGATGAGAGATTGCAGGATCCAAAATATAAAATATAAAATATAGCACCACTAGGCTTTTATTCTCCGAAAGAATGGAACATAATAGAATAAAATAGAATAGAATAGAATTCTAAGGTAAGCTCTGGAATCTAGAATCTAGAATCTAGAATCTAGAATTTAGCATGCAGCATGCACTATGAAAAACGACAGGATGTCACAGGTCTCCTATCTTGTAGGTTGGAATCTCGAGGGATGACGATGCTGCTGCGGATAATGATGATGAAATGCATATAAAACTGCTAGCTTTTCTTAGGTATTCTGAAACTCTGAAATTCTGAGCAGTGTTGAGAGGAGCGCAAAACTAAAATGAATTACCTGAAAAATTATAAAGGTGCTTTTGCAACACGTTTTTTATTTTCCACAGTTTATTGAATTATTTCCCTATTTTTAACTCTTTTTTTTACCCAAAAACTGCGTTTAAATTTTTTAGATAAAAAATTGATAAAAATTGGAATCTACTGATCAAAATTCAAAGTTATGGTACGATATGATGTGGTTTGGTTTGGTTTCACACTATATGATAAAGCTTTGCGGACATGAAGAATGCAGAATGGAACGGAGTGAAGTGGGATTGGGTTGTTTTGAGTAAGAGTGTCGCTCTTTTGCTCTTCAAGTGAAGGATGAGAGGCTCATTCTTCATTCTTCATTCTCCATTCTCTACCTCAATTAATGTAGGACGTAATGTACATGATACATATGGTGCTTAGAGTAGAAATTAGAGAGAGGAAAAGATAATATTGTTCTAATTCAACTACGCTCTATGCTGTAAGTTGTTTATGCTTGGTGAAAGTAGCCATTCACAATTCACTATTCACCATTAACCATCAACCATGCACAATACAAGGTGCATCGTAAATTTCAAATTGCAACTTGTAAATGGAGAATGGAGACTTGGCTCCGATCCGAGATCTTCGAGTCTCAGGTCTCAAACTCACACTAAAATAAATAAAATGATACAAAGGGAAGACAAAAGAAGGGACAGAGAACGAACAGTATATGGAAAAGGTGATGGTGAAAATGGGAGGGGAAACTGTCTAATTGAAGCTTATAGTTTATTGTAGTTTGTAGTAATCCTCTGGGAATTGGGAACTGGGAACGAGTCATATTCCACATTCCACTTGAATCCACTTGTACTTCTATCTCCGTAACTCCAAAGTCCAATCTAAAATCTATTTGTCGTTCATAAAACCATTTGAAATGAAAATTTAGTCCCGGTTTACTTCTTTTCTCGTAATTTTCTGCAAATATAATTGATATGAGCGAATTGTATGAAGAAAAACAGTGTACGAGGGAAAAACTTAATCAAGTATCAACTTGAACATTCAAATTCAAAACTCAAAACAGAAAGGCCGAGAGTTTTAGAAACAAGAAACTGAAAAACCGAAAGGTCTGCTTTTGAACTCTAAAATCCGTGACTGTTTAAAATATAGAAGAAGAAAAAGAAGAAACGTACAAATGATGAAATGATGAATTAATCTGATTATAATTTTTATACAAAGTATTTTTTATGTGTCAATTCATGTTTTTGCAATAGAAAATTCCATCTCAAAATATTTTACAGTTGGAGCATTACAAATGTGTGTATTTGTGGATAATAATGAATTTTTTGAATAATTTTCAGGTGATCTTTGTCACCCATATCAGCCATTCAAATGTCCTGGTGATGGAAAATGTATCAGTATCCAATATCTTTGTGACGGAGCACCAGGTAATCCATTTTTTTCACTTGCACTTCAATTCCAGTAAAACTGTAGTAAAACTTGAAAACGACTTTGATATTTCCTGTAAATTATCCTCAAGTTTAGAGTTTAGAGTTTGGACGTTGGAGTTTAAAATTTAAAACTTTTTATATTCTAGATTCTAGATTCTAGATTCTAGAGAAAGTACTAGTCAAAGTTCCACTTGTACTCACTTTATGAATTGTTGATAAGCTATAAACTCTAAACTCTAAACTTTAGACTTCAAACTGTAAAGGATTTTGTATTTTGTACGATATTTTGTAATGTTCATCGTCGTAGTCGTAAACTTTCAACTTGGAAATTAGAAACCAGAAGAAGAGTTGAGTAGAATGGACATTACATTGTATTTGTGCAAGTCCAAGAGCAAGCAGAAAGTAAAAAGTAGCGTTTCTCATTAATTATGAATTTTAATTATACTTTTCCCTGTTGCAGATTGTAGTGACGGCTATGACGAAGATGTTCGCCTATGCACGGCAGGTGAGTATCATTAAAGTTTTCATGGTTTTTCTTTATAGATTATTATTGCCAGTTAATGGCTGATGGTTGATAGCACGTTGTTAGTTTGGCTTTAGTTGAGCTGTAGTTTATTTTACGACAGTTTATTTAGGTCAGTTAGGATTTCAACTGGAAATGAATCGACAATTTGCAAGTGCATTTTTCGTTCACTGTGTTTTTTTATTGCACTGCGTTTATCTACAAGTTTTAATCTTCAAAATATCAAAATCAATATCAATGTCAAATCCGAATTGGGTTACTGGTTACTGGTTACTGAAAACTTTAAGCTTGACAAAGAAATATAAGCTTCCTCCTTTTTCATTTATAGTCTTAGCTTTTGAACAACTAATCGATAGCGGAAAATTACTCGGTGATCAATACTCAATATCGAGCATCAAGTTTTCTTGACGACATTCGAACTTTGGTCCGAAACGCACGATGCACGATCAGTAGGAAATTAAATAATCCAGTCACTTTCTTCTGCTTTGTTCTACATCAAAGTTTTAAAAGAACGTACACCATGTTTAATGTTTAGTATTTAACCTTTAAACTTGTAGATTGTACAACTTGAAAATGATTGAGAATTTAGAGAATCGAGAGGTATGAAAAATATTTTCGTAAAATAGGAGGAGTAAAAGTTGCATACTGAAATTTTAAACGGCGTACTGCACACTGCATAAAAATACAGGACATAAAATATTATAGATTGGAACTTGGAATTTGGAATATCCATTGGAAATCTCCTCACGTATTCGCATTTTGTCCGTTTTTAAAAATTCATAAGAGAGTTACAGCCTTCAGTGTTCCATTTTCCATGTTCAATGCTCATCTTTCGTTTTCATCTGTTTTAGACGAGCGTACATCGGTAGTCGTAAGTCGCACGTTGTCTGGTCTCTCGTCTGTATTGAATGAAGAAAGAGGAAAGAAAAAAACTAAAAAATACCTTACGATAGAATATCCGAATTCTCTAGTCTCCAGACTCTAGATTCTAGATTCTAGATTTGCAAGTTTAAAATGGCAAGTAAAGACAAAAAAAAGATACAGACAGAAAGATAAACAAAACGTGAAAGCAGATGTTGATTTTTCATTAGGAAACATGAATTATGTATTTTATTGTATTTTATCATCTTGCTCTAAATTCTAAATTATACATTCTACTTCTGATCTACATAAACAAGATGGATTCACTGCTTTATTGTTTTTAAAGGCCTAGAAAAAACATTAAAAACAAATACAGTTAAACGTGTATAAAATTGGAAAATTGGCCCGGTAAGGAAAGAAAATTATCCATTTAGACACTAAACAACGGAAAATGGACAATGGACACTAAAGTCTAAACTGTGAAAGCTCTGTTTATTTTATTTTCTATGAAAAATAATATTGGCTCAATGCTCAATGTTCAATGCTCAATGCTGCACTTTTATAGGCACATAACCTATAACATGAGAAACGATGGGGGTTTCTCATGTTCTCATTTCCTACCTCTAAATATCTAGTATCTAGTTTCTAGGTTCTAGCGTCTAGCTTCTAGTCACGATCCAAGGAAACTCTAGAACCTGAAAACGAAGACACTAAAAAACGTTAGCAGACATTTCCTTCATGAAAAATACCCATATTATTACTTGCCATTTCCCATATCATCATAACATCCTCTTTTTATATACCGTTACACCGTTACACCTTTCAAAACAGTATCCTCTATACTCTATACGCATTATTTTTATTATTATTTTTATTTTCATCTCTGTGTATCATCCTCACATTTGAGCCCTTGTAACTCCTCATGCATTTTTCAGAATGTTGTTCCCTGTTCATTGTACTCTGTACAATATAGAATATAGAGTGAAAAAGTTAGAACAAAAAGAAAGTTCTTGTCGTTTCTCCTGTCGTTTTTCCTTCGCCCATGCCATGTCAAAAAAAAGAACGGGGAAAAGTACACACATACATTGTACAATTTTTTCCTGGTTTTGATGCTAGAATTTCATAACGCAGACGCTACATTCTAAATTCATAGGTACGAGATACATGACATAATACCTAATACCTAATACACACAGCGTGCAAAATATAAAATGTACGGGCATAACGGGCATCAAAATTCAAATGCATAATACATGAACAGAGCCAGTTTCATTTTCTGCCTCGCTACAATTTCATGCACATGCTACGTGATACTTGATGCTTGATGCTTGGTCTTTTTACATGTACATCATAAAAATCACCTGAGGGAACTCCATCGTTACCGTTGCCGTTATCTTTATCTTTATCTACCCTTGATCTGTACTCTGTAGGCTGTATTTTATTTTATTTTGCATTCTGCACTCGATATTTTGTATGCCAATTTATTCCAACGACTTGCGAAAGTATTGTGCCAAAATAATATCGGACATTTGGAGTTTGAAATTTGAAATAAATCCAGACCCATCAAAGTTGTAATCATGATCGAATGTCGAGTGTCGAGTGTTGAGTGTTGAATGTTGAGTGAATATGTGCTGTCAAAATAAGGAGCTAAATTCATATAAATTCGCACGTATGAGGAATGTTGGAGATTTCAAGGAAAATGGCTTTGAAAATATGTATATCTGTGTTCACGTTGTAAAGCAGCATAATCTTTGATCTTTGACCACTCGAATTTCCAGTTTTGAACTCTTTATACCGTTGAACAAAAAACAGAGTCAAGAGTGGTTCACATGCAAAAATATGTTGAAAGTTCAGATCGAAATGCTACAAATCCTATACAAATGAGTTCATCTCATAAATGATGAGGCGTGCGCGTGAAATATGAAATGTGTCATTTTTCTGGAGCGTTTTTCTTCAACTTTCCCTTTTCACTATGCAGTAACACAGAAATACATGCACGTCTTTTTCATCTACATGTCCCAGAAATTTGTAAAACTTCAAAATTTAAACTCTGGATTTATAAATGTAGAATCGAGCCTGGAGGCTTGAGTTTTGAGTTTTGAGTTTCGAGAGTTCCCTTTTCCCTTTTCCACTGAATACTTGAAATAAATATTCTTTGAATTGTGAATTGTGAGACGAATATCAACATTTTGAAGACACGGTGCAGATAAATATTGATTTTGTATTGGATATTGAGTATTGAGTATTGGGTCGTTCACACTATGAAAAAGTTGGAGAAAGGTCAAGAAAAGAAAATATGGTTAGAAAAATAAAATTTGGAGTAAAAAAACCAAGAAATGAAATAAATACAAAATGCATATCCAAAATCCAAAGGCTATGAATTCAGAAAGCCGTCAAATAAAGTAATAAAATAAAATAATATTTGATCCAAAGCAACTTTTTACGACATAAACATGAATGATCGATATCAAATATTTGAGAATTGATGCTCTTCTAAATTCTAACTTCCAGTTTGACATGTACCAGTTTTTTTCATAAAAATATTTACAGTTGTTCATATTTCATACCTTAAAACAATATTGGTAGAAAGAAAATAGAGAAAGCGAATGCGAATGCCGATGGATGAGAATATATAAACAAGAGTAGCCTGAAAATATTACCTCCTGCCCTCAACGTTCTTCCGTCTCAAATCTCAAGTCTCAAGTCTCTAGTCTCTAGTCTCAAGCCATTTCATGAGTAAATAAACTTGAGACGGGCTCAAGTCTAATCCAAATATGTATCTTGTGTTTTTTCATTGTATTTATATTCATATTTATAGTAATATTTTGCTGCCCTGCACATACAGAAGCATACAGTAAAAACTACTTACAGGTTGAAAGCTTGAAATACTTATACCAGCCACTGGCAGCCAGAACACGTCTTTTATTATATCTCGACGGGGGAGATTTTTTCTTGCTCGTAAATTTCCCTTTCTTTCCTTCATTTTCCTTCCACTTCCGTCACTTGATCTTTCTCAGTCATTTTCACTTGTTTTGAATTCTGTATTCTAGATTCTGGAGCAGTATTTTTTACAGCTCCGCAGCTTCACACTCCACATGCAATGTCATAATCCTTGTTTATATTTTTTGCTCAATGTATCAAAGTTTGCACTGGGTTTGCAAAAAAGTACACACTTGTGACTCCTCCATTTTTATATTATTTTTCTGTATTATCCGGAAGCAGAAACTTTCATTTTATCCGAATTTTCCTTTCCTAGAGTTTCTGAACTTCGTTTCAATTTCAATTTCAACTTTGGGTCTCCGATTTTTGAATTTCCTATTTCAATTGACTGGGAAGCGTGAAGCGTGATTCAATCTCATATAAAAATTGAAATGGATTGGATGATCGGATTGATTTTCAAAATCTTCTATTCGGTTTACGACATGTGCAATTTTATGACGCCAAATCCATTTCTCTCTATTGTATTGTATTGTATTTTGCTTTCCTCCGGACTTTCTCCAGGATTGTTTTTTTTGCTTCTTCTCTTATATTCAATTCAATATTCAATATCTAAAATAGATTTATATCCAGTGTCTAGTATCTAGTATCTAGTGTCTGCATTCTACATGTACGTTGCATAAAATAATGGCCATCATAAATGAAAATAAGGAATACGGCACGTGAAAAAGTGACAGGCGGACACGAAATCTCTTGCTTTATTCTGTTCTGTTTTGTTTTGTGTTTTCTTGCAGCTAGTTAAAAGCTCTTCTCTGTTCGCTGTTCGCTGTTCATGGCTTACGTTAAATTTTAAATTACATCCACCTATGGCCAAAATGCAATTGAAAATTGGAATTGGCTATAAATAAACAATGATAAATGGAGCGTGGCGCTCAACGCTCAACACGCTGCCGCTGTTGGCAAAGTTGAAAGCTGAAAGAAAAATGTAAAATGCGTGTTCTCTTACAAGACATTCCCAATTCACAATTACTTTGTAGTATTCAAAATTCAAAGTAAACTCAAGCTCAAACTCAAGTTTCTAGTTGTCAGTTGTCAGTTTCATCGGTCATATCATATCAGGATTCTCGATAAAAGAATAAATAAGTAAGTAGATCATGATGGATTATAGCTGTAGATGGCTGGATCAAAGATAGCAGATAACAGACAGATTGAGTTAAAATAAACTTTAGATGATGCATCGGAGCTCCTTTATTTTTCAACAGCTGTATTTGTTGTTTATTATTAGAAAGGTAGAAGTGAAAACCAGCGGAAAATTTGCCGGAAAGAAAAGGAAATTACAAAGAGAGCAAAGAGACGTTAGAAAAAATAAAATAGAGATGATGATGATGATCATGACGATAGTGGTTTGATGATGCATGATGCATTTCTCGTAATTCAATTGTACGTTCAAATAGACAGGGAAAAGTGCCCACGGACTCAGTACACAGTACAGTACACAGTTTGCACTCGCAACTCAGTGTGTGCACTGTACACTCTACAATTTATGGTATCGTATGTGACTAATGAAAAAAGCAGTGAGAGCACAAGGAACAAGTAATAATACTGAATACAGGAATAAACAAACGTTCAACTAATTTCTAGGATTTAGTTTGTGGATTCTAGATTCTAGATTCTAGAGACAAGGACATGAAGAACAAATTCAAGTTAATCATGATAATAACTTTGTGCTAACAAACTAGCAAACGCAAGGGTAAAAAAAGCAAACACAAACGTATATTATCAAGAACATGCACAATGTATGTAGAATGTAGAATGTAGAGAAAGTTGTTTCTTTGATTTTGATTTTATTCCTGTAATGCCCATCGGTACTCGAAACTCAAACTATTTCATTGTCATGTCATGTCATATCTTGCACATGCAAATCATGAGAATGCGATAGTATGTACAACTTTATGTACACTGCACACATGATGAATGATAAATGAGTAGGTAAACTGTTGATTCACTGGCTTGCCTTTGTACAGTGTACAATGGACATTTTCTGTTGTCTTTTCTCTTTTGTTATTGTCTGTTAGTAATTTTGTAGGTAAACAATTTTTATCCCTATTTTTTCTGATATTCTTTTCACTAGAACATTTCCATCTTCAACATTTCTCCTTGTTTTCCTTTCTCTTCTTGTCACCCACTAAGGAAAAAGTAAAAGAAAAAAATTAACAAAATGGGCAAAACATAATCTTACAGAATCAGTAATACCAATAACTGCAATGGTAAAAATTGATGTCAAATTATCGTCATCGTCATACCATAAATGGGAAATGACGATGTAAAAGTAAACCCAAGTTTTATTGTATTCACTTGAATTTTTTTTTCCTCTTAAATAAAACATATCAAGTAATTTTTTTACTCCTTTGTACTATAATATCAAACACAAATTATGAATTATAAAGGAAGAACTTTGTACATTTCAAAAATAGGCTTGAAATGCTCTTTTGGAAAAAGCTGTATGAGTTTTCTTTAATATTTAAAACTGTCCACCCACACAAAAACTGAAGGTAAAATGAGCACAAAACCCCGAATAATTTCCGGTTTTCTGCCTATCTACGGGGTTTTAGAATTTGGAATAAAAGCTTCTAAGTGAAGAAACATCGTGTCCTACATCGTACATACTACATACTACACATACATAATGTTTTGAGTTTTCAAGTATTAATAAGGATGTAAGCAAGTTGTTTACTTGTGCAATAGTTTTGGCTCTGTTTACTCCTCTCTTCCTCATTCATGTAGTTTTAAGCCTGCGTAAATAAACGTACAAGTAAATTAATTTGAAACACGAAAAATGCACAAGTTTCAACTGGCTGTTTTTCATTTTACTCTTTTCTCGCCTCCACAATCCACAATCCACAAGGCTGTAAAACATGAGAGTAAACACATTATTAGAATGGAGAAAAGTAATTTAGAACGGGCCGTGGTTCGTGGGTGGATAAACAATGAAAAATGAATGAAATAATGAACAAGTTGTGTTGCAAAGGACAAGCAATATTCATTGTCATTTTCATTTTCATAGGATTGACCACTGCTCGCTGTATTACGTATTGTGTATTGTGTATTGTATTTTGAATTCATGTTCATTTCGCATTGTTTATTGCACATGAACATGCAAGTTCAATGCCTTCAAAGTCCAGTCCAATCAGTAAAAAAGTACTGCGGAATGAAAAGACAACAAACAACAAAAGGACAAAATTTATGCCAATTGTTCCCACGAGTCTTTAGACTTTAGAGTTTAGACAAATATCAAATATTGGTGCACCTTAAAATGAAAGTACGACGCAAAAATAATGATAAAAATTACAAAGTAGAAAATGGAACAATCTTGAGTAGAATTTAGAATTAACAACAACAGTTTGGATGGTTTCATGTTCCATCTCCAATTTCAAGCACAACAACAATAACAAATAGCAATAACAAATTATGAAACACTGTCGACTCTTTACTGTTTACTGTTGAACTCTGACAATTGACAATTGAAAAGGGAATAACAAGTGCATGTTTTGTTGATATTTGATGTTTCAAACTTACATCAGAATAATGTGGACTTAATAGTTAAATCGTCCTGTGACGCACTTCATTGTCATTGCCGTCTTCGCCGATTTGTCCTTTACGTTTTTGTGGTCATTACTGGGCTATTGGGAATTGGGAATTTGGAGAAAATTGAATTTTGTTTGCACAAACTTTGTCATCCTTTCTTAAACATTCGATATGTTCCATACTCCATGTTTTATGAGCAGAATACCAAATCAGATAACTATCAAAAGGAAAAAGGACAAAGGAAAAACCTCTCCAGTTCCTTCAGGAGTAAACTGATAATTGATTACAGACCATTGCAAACACTTACTGTTGAAAGTTGGTAGTTGATAGTTGACGCTGGTCACGATCCCATTTTCCCTATTGCATCAGAAATAAGAAAACTTGGTTTACACACGAAATATAGATAATTTCCTTTTTGATACGTGCACAATTCACAATTTGCAATGGCAATGGCAATGAACATGAAAATGAAGTAAATAAACCAAACTTTTAAATGTGTTAGTAGAAAGAACAAATATGCACATTTCGAATTTCCAACCCTTGACATTTAAAGTTAGTTAAAGTTCATCTGCTCCATATTTACATATTATTCCGTCAAAAACAAGGAACAAAACGGACAAAGAAAATATTGAGGACGTAAATTTACGTAAATTTTACATTGTGCTCATTTCCGCAAAGACATAATATCCAATGTCTGGCATCTGACGTCTAACATTTGACATCTGACATCTGATAAATGATTCATTTATGTTTTCTGTGTAAAAAGCATTTTTCCTTGATGTAAAATGAACTTGAGCTGATATAAAACCTAAGACGCACAATTCTTCTCAACCTTTAAAATCATGCAAGCAAAGTTAAAGTGCATCGGTTTTAGATAAAGGTCAAAATTTGCAATTTTTTAGGTACTTTGTGTTTTTGTCGTGCTCCTCTTTTTTCATTCAAATCTTGTACATTATGCCTTAGTTTCCTTTCAGCTGACGTGCAATTGAACAGAAGAAGACGACAAAAGAATCGAGTGCACTAAAAATAATAGTGTTTTCTGTTTGTCTGGAGTTTGGAGTTTGGAGTTTGGAGAACGGAAAAGGCAATCAAATTCTATTTACTCTTCTCTTGATTGTTACCTTATGCTCGATTGTAGATTCTAGATTCCAGAAACTGTGTAAATCAATTTCACTCCCCATCAAAATCCAAGCCATTTTGTCCGTCTGTTGCAACAGGCTGAATTTGGTGAATGAATCAAAGGTGTTTTAGTCATTGAATTGAGCTCAACTGACATGAAATGACAGATGTTAATGGGTTGAACAAATCTGTACCATATGAACAACTGGTAATGTAAATTTCATGTTGTATTACGAAACAGTATTATGCTGGTGTCTGGTGTCCACGTAAAATGTAAAGCACAAAATGTACAATAATCGATGGTAATAATAATTATTGTTCCTGTTGCTTAAATGGCTGAACGAATAGCTAGTCAAGTGCAATTTTGACCCTAGCGTTGAAAATTTAGCATAATTTATATGTCTTGTTCAAAGTTCAAGTTTCGGTGATAATTTAGGATTCAGCATTCAAAATTCACAATGACGTAATGACGGAATCAGAGAAGGGAAATTGAAAATTCACATAGAAACAAAGCAAAAGCTACAGAATCTAGAATCTAGCGTCTAAAATCTAGAATGTAGAATGAATCTGAAAGCTATAGAATTCAGAAGGTTGAGCACTTGTTTGTAGTTTGTAGCATTTCCCATGCTCTTTCTCTCCTCATAAATAACTAAATAAATAAATAAACAAGTCCAAAGTCCAACGGGGTCGTGGAAACCATAGTTACACATGTACATCCATGCACATTGTACACTGCACACTACACATTTCCATGCATCCAGATTTAAGTATCCCAGTTTCAAGGCCATAACATTGGTTAGCGGTCCGCAGGGAATGAAAAGAGAAGAGAAAAGAAGAGTTGCAGCAACACAGAGAGAAATAGGTAGGTAGTTGTTTCTCTTGTTGAATAACTAATCCATCCAGCATTCATTTCTACAGCTCTAGAATTTAGAATCTAGAATCTAGAATCTAGAATCTAGAATCTAGAATCTAGAATCTAGAATCTAGAATCTAGAGCTTTCTGTCATGAGCTGAGCTGATGAGACTAGAGACTAGAGACTTGAGAATAGAGTGAGAGTTGAGAGTGCCAGAGTCAAGAAGAAGCTGAGATGAGGGGAAGGAAGTGGTGAGACGCAAATGCCCATAAGTGAATGAACAAACAATTAAAAACCCATTAAATTCTATTCAATGTACGATACAATGCCAAGCACAAAACAAGATGAATCTATTCACCATTCACTATTTACAATAGCAGTGGAGGAACAAAACAGGAAGGTGAATTGCGAAATGGCCCCGAGTGCATCTCAACTGAGGAGTTCTATGGATGAATTCTGAATTCTAAATGCTACCTGCACAAACTACCTTCGTTTTATTTCACTATCAAATTTGCATACAATTGAACCGGATTCATTGTGTTGTGCTTTACATAAAGATTTTCAAGGACATTTATGTCCTTTTGTATTTTCTACTGCTTATTCATTATACATATCAGACCTGGTAATCATTGTTTAAAAACGAAGAGAGAAGTAAACAGATTAAAAATACATCATGGCAAAATTAGGATGAAAATATCTGTTATATGCTCCTGATCTAAATAGTAAGAAATGGAGATAATTATTATTATTATTAGCATTTCTGTTGAGATTAAAGAAAAATTTTGATCTTTCGTAGAAACTAGTAGCCTAATAACTGATCAAGTCAATTATCTGTAATCTGTATGCGTGTCTGTATAAAGTTGAATAAAACAGAATTCTAATCTGTACTCGAGACATTTGTACACGTTTTAGAAGTTTGTGTATTGCGTAGAGAGTTTAGAGTGTCTATGGTCATAAATTCTATATTAATTCTGGACTGATCTCAGCTCAGTTCAGTTCAGTTCAGCTCCGTTTTCAATTTTACATTCTACATGCTACATGCTACATGCTACATGAAAAGCATTAAATTTAAATCGATGGTACAAGTGTGATAAAAGATGCACAATGCACAGGGAATGGGAAAAGCTGGTGTGATCTGTGATCTCTGTGCTTTACTGGTGCTTTGAGCTTTGAACAAGCTACATCTCATGGAGTAAAAGGAAATTTTAAATCCTGAGCATTTTAAGTCTCACACACGGATCATCTCTGGTTTTATCTCCTGTGTGATTTAATCATGCTTCCTCTTGCCTTTTGTCTGTTGTCTTTGATGCATATGTACAATGTACATGGATCAAGTAGAGAGTAGAAAGTAGAAAGTAGAAAGTAGAGATGATGGCACTTTAACCTTATCAAAAGAGAGTAAAGTACATAAATAATTAACAGTCGTAAAATAAAATAAATCAGCAGATGAAAGATGAAAGGAGTAAGGGAGAGGAGAGGATTAATTATTCATAAAAACAATGACCTAATTTTCCTTCCCTTCTTCCATGAGACTCCAACTCGACTGCCAAGGTACAGAGTTTCAGAGTAAAATTATGAGTGTTGTCAAAAACGTAACTGAATTTGAAAATGGATCACAAAATGTTTAAATATGCAAGCGCAATGTTCAATGTGTAGACATTCTTGTAGACAGTAGACAAAATATCTTGTGTCTTTTGTCTTGTGTACATTGTACAAAATAGCAGAAAATAATATACTGAAAAAATAAAGGCAAAATTTATTGCCTTTTGTCTTGTTCATTTTCAGTTTGCAAGTTGCATTGCATAATTCGATGAACATAAATAAAAATGACAAAGGAAAAAAGAGCTGAAATCGGAGCATTTTTGTACAAAGATTGTAATTAACATTGAAACTCCGAACTCCAAGACATTTTCATTTGTGTTTAACTGGCTAAGCAAAGTCACTAATCGAATGTAAATACACACGCTGACTAGTGACTAGCTAATGAGATGAATAATTGAAAGTATTGATTTGCTGAATGATTTAGTGCAAATTCCCTCTCCACAATTCTCAATAAATTCACAGCCACAACCAACGCCAAAATCAAAAGCGAAGCATAAACAAGTACAACCATTTCTACAAGCTACAAGTGTTTAGTGCTCTCTCTATTGAGCTATGGCATTTGTGTACTTACGTCGTAAATATATGTACAATCTACAATCTACATGTCTCTGCCTTCATTAGCTATATCTAAATGTATGACTAAAATTCTGGATACTGAATGAAAGTATGTATTTGCTGTTATGTAAGATTCGTTGAGTTTTGAATGGCATAATAATTAATAATATAAACTCATGTCTCTTTTCTTTTTCCTTACAGCCAAGCGGCCACCCGTCGAAGAGACCTCTAGTTTCTTGCAGGTAAACCATTGTTTTTCCTCCGCATTTTTACTGTACTTTATATTGTTGTCTATTGTCTATTGTCTATTGTCTACTGTCTACTGTCCGTCGTCATCTTTAACAATGTGCAATGTATTTTATTCCCCCTGTTTGTTTCTTAGTCGCTTCTGGCAAGTCACGGACCCAACTACCTGGAGAAACTGTTTGGATCCAAAGCGCGTGATGCATTAGCTCCCCTTGGCGGAGTTGAGAAGGTCGCTATTGCTCTATCAGGTAAGAGAAACAAAACAAAAGAGACAGGCATAAAAAGAACAAAAACATGAATGGGAACGACAAACAAACCCAATTTTACAAGATAAATCCGTATGCTTTGCCTTTTTATTTATTTACAAGTGCACGCAGAAGGATTCATAATGACAAATTTTTCTGCCATTTTCCTCTTAAATTTCCTTTCCAAAATGCATATTTAATTTTCTAGATTTTCAATTTTCAATACATTGAATTCAGTCCGCCAGGTTTTACCTGTAACAGTGCATTTGATTAGGATTGTTAGAATTGTGCAAACTTTAACTGTGCTTTGTACTGTGTACTTTATACATGCAATTTAATCATGCAAATGAATCACAATAAGTAAATCTTTCAATCTTCTCTCCCTTTTGCACACAATTCAAATTTGAGCAAGAGCTTGAATTTGTATTTGTATTTGTTTTCTAATCGTATAACTCTCACCGCTGATCCAGTTCCAGTCCCAACTCGAATTCAAATTTTGATTCCAATTCCGATTCCAATTCGATTGGATTCTATTTTATTTTATTCAGATTAAACCATTCAGATTAAAACCTTGACAATCCACTTTTGACATTTCTCTTATCTCTTACCTCGTATTGTATTGTAAATTGTAATGTTTGAACTGTCGTGTGAAAATTCAACAGTGTCCTTTGGGGACTAGAAAATGGAAATGGAAATGGTTGTAGAGATAAGATACGACACAATCTACAATCTACATCATTGGTACAACATGGGTTCTTGTATCTTGTATCGTATAATTCAACGCACCCACACTGAACATTCAAATTCAAATTCAAAATGGTTATCGATTTTTATCCCAGTGCCTACCTGAATTTTCCAAATTCCAAATTCCAAATTCTGAATCTCAATGAATCCCCATTCCCCATTCCCTTTGCAATTCCAAAATTCCAATCCCAATTCTTTTGAACCCAAACCCCCAAACTCTTTCTCAAAACAAGTGGTAAAAAACTGGAGATCAAAAGTGGATTTGTCGGGGGAAAAAACATTGAGGTTCAAAGAATAATTGTATGAATACTGAATAAATACATTTTCAAACACATTTCATACGTAAAGGACAAGTACATATCCCGTCATGTGGAGACGGCATGAAACAAATTCACAAACTACAGTGTATACTGTATACTGTATACATAATACATCCAATAGGTACAAATATAAAGCAACTATTAGATTACGTACAATTACTCCCGTACCGTTCCTTTGCTATTCACTACTCGCCCCTTTCCTTTCTCTCTCTTTGTTTTCTCCAAGTGAAAAGTCAAGTGTGACCTTCCCCATTTCCTTTCTTGCATATGTAGGAACTAGGAATTCTACGCTTCGCTAGAAGTTTACCACTGTACACTGTACATTGTACAATTGTATATGTATTTTGTTGCCTCTGTATAAGAGAAAGAATTAGTAAAAGAAAGCCTTAGTTTGGGTTGTGAGTTGTAAGCGTGTATTTTGTAGTACCAAGGTCCAATTACACACTCTCCCATTCCACTTTCCACTTTCTCTCACTTTTCTTTTGACGTAAACAGGCGTAGTTACGTTCATATGTATATTCGTATGTATGTCTACATTATACACTAGAGTCTAGAGTGAAGGAAGCTCGAAGCTCGATGCTCGATGCTCGAGATTAGGAAGGGAAAATAGTTAGTTGGGTTTGAGAAAAAATCCATTGAGAGAGAAATGAGGGAAACGGAATTGGACGCCATTTGTGAATAAATTAGCATTCGTACGTGTTTTTTCTAGTGCTCTTTTTTCTAGTCAAAGAGAGAAAACGTGAATGCCCATGTGAATTTTTCATACATGTACAATGTACACTATATAATATTATGTAAAGCTCTGGGCATTTTCTCATTTCAAGTTCTAAATTTGCAACATGTAGACAGTGTAATGTAAACTTTACACTGTACAGTGTACACTTTGCATTTTGCATTTTGCATTGAACATGGAGCATACGGTTTGAAATTTGTTCCTTCTTTACAGAAATAAGCAAATAAGTCCAGCCAGCCAATATTCCAGATTCTTATTTCTCACTTCTTCTCTTCATGTTCTTTTTTCACACGCATGACTTGGGTCTTGAGACTTGAGACTTGAGACTTGAGATGCATGGAACTGAAACCAAGTCAAACCAAGCCAACCCAAATTCAGTGGTTACATGAACCTACATCTTGACTTTCTCCTTCATTTCATTCTCGTCTAGATTCTAGATTCTAGATTCAAACGAATGGCTAAGTTGGAGGTTGGAACATTGAACACCTACAAAACTCCAATCTTCAAACAACCCAAACCAAACCAAACCACGCACGTAGGCAAACACCCACTACCTACAAGTTAAAACGTACATCTGGCGTGCATACACGTACAACATTAAACTACTCTGATACGAGGAACGAGGAACAAGACACGAGATACGATTCAATCTCATGCATGATTTTCCACTCGTTTCACCCCAAACCTTTATCTGGAAACTAGAAACAAAAAAGTAGAAAGTAGAGTTTGGAAACTAACCTAGCTCAACAAAGCTCCAGTAAATACCACTGCAATAATAAAATAATAAAACAATTTCTTCACCAATCCTGATTTTTTGGCTCTTATTGAAAAAGGGAAAAGTAACACCTAAAATAACCACACGCTTTGCTTAGCTATTTGTAGGCTTTTGCCCTTTTTACTTGTTTGTACAGCCAATTACATCTAGTATCTAGTCCATCGGTTTGTGCATGTACTTTAGATTATTTGCATACTTTATATCCAGATCATTCCTCTCGAACCTCGAGTCTTGAGCTTCGAGAAACTTGAGCATTACGTGTAAACTAGATGCAAATTATGTACTGAGGAAATCCGTTTGCAGACAGTTTCTTTGTCCTTCTGATCCTTTTCTATTTTCTACCTTTTGCTTTCTGTCTTCTGTTTTCAATGCAAATGTACTAGTAAGACGTGTCAGTCAAATGAATAATTGATCCGCAAACTCCAAATCCAATCCTCAAAAGACTCTTAAATGAAACGTCGAATTGAAATTGGAATTCAAAATTGAAATTTACACTCAAGTTGGAATACTGCATGCAAATTTAGTGGAGGGAGGTTGCTAGATTTTCAATACTTGATTAGACATGAATTATTAAATGAGAGGTTGAAATTGAAAATTGAGAGTCTCCTAAGAGTCATACCTAAAATGTATAATGTACAGCGCACAATGTACAGTGTACAGTTTGAAGCGTGGAAGCTGAAATATTTAGAGTTGGTTGTTGTTGTCGGTGTTCGGTTGTTGGTTGAGAGTTGAGAGAGAAGGGAAAATAATAGACACTTCAAGTTCAGATTTAAGATTTCAAGTAGAAACAATCGGCCATTGATTTTTGTCTAGTCTCTAGTCTCTAGTCCAATCTTTTCCTTCACCAATTCCACCGACTCGAGTCTCAAGACGCGAAACTACAGTCTGTAGACTTGAGATTCAAAGCTTCGAGACTCATTCAAGAGTCATTCTCCTCGTCTCACCCAATTTACTCCTTTTTCCTTTCCCCTTTCTTGAGAAAAGGTAGTTGGACTGAGAGGAAAATAGAGATTGAGATTCAAGAGGAAAATACGACACAACTAGGAAAATACACCTGAAAATCATATGCATACAATGCAAAGTGTACATTGTACATTGTAAAGTATTGAACACTGAACAGTCTGCAGTCAGTTTTAGATACTTTGATAGTTCACCTTGCTGTTTGTATTTTGTATTTATCTGAATTCTGCATTCTGCATACAAACACGTACGTATTTATAACTGGAAAAAACCACTAGATTCTCCGTGACAAAACCCAATTTAAATTTTGCATACATATAAAGTCTTTACACTTTACACTGGATTTCCTTCTTTCTGACGCAAACAAACCGCCCGCCTGCTTGCCCTTCAGACAGACAGCAGTCACTTACTAGCTGATTTCCATCCAATGTTCTCCATGTTCAGTATCGCGTATTTTGTCCTTTATTTTCATGCATCCAAGCAATTCAAAGCAATTCAAAGTTGCACAATTTTATCTAGACTCTAAACAACTGGATTTTAAATCTATAAAATGTAATGAAATGTACTATAGAATCTGAAATCAAAAGGTCAACTCTCTTTTTCTTTGCTTAATGAGTAATAAAATCATAAAGGAAAATAACAAGTGTAGTCACCCGCAATTCGTAATGCTCAATGCTCAGTTTTAAGTGCTCTGAAGGAAAATTCAAACTGCAAATAATTTGAACCATTTTGACTTTGAATTTGGACCAGAGAGTAGAGACGAGAGTTTCAAACTTTCTTTTGACTTGTCACTTGAATCGAGAATCGAGAATCTAGAATCTAGAATCTAGAAAATTTGTCTAGTGTCTTGTGTCTACCTCTTGTTATAAGTCTCAAGTCTCAAGTTTCAAAGAGGACAACTGTATTAAAAGTGGATTGGATTGGATAAGATTCTCACTCCCACTTTTGTCAAAGACAAGAGAGAGAAAAGTTGTTCCATGAAAGACAAAAACAAAACAGTCAAGAAAACGGAAGAGAGGAGGAAAACAGAAAAGAGAGAGACAGGAGCGTAAAAACTAACAAGCGGAAATTTCCATTGTAAATTGTAAAGTTTACAATTTACATGGCACTTTTCATTTCTTATTGCGATTGTTATTATTTATTATGCAGGTATTGCAGATTTATGTAGTCTGAAGTCTGTAGTATTTTCTTCTCTTCCTTGAACTTGAAATCGACTTTATATCTTGGGAAAATGATCCATGATCCACTGCAGTTCTTTTTGTACGTATTATGCAGACTCTAGCCTGTTGACATTTACGATCGCTGAAGGGAAATAATGAACCAAAACTCCTTTGTGCTCTTCTCCTATTTCCACGATAGTCGTAAAAACGTTTTACTAGTCACAAAGTGTACTTTTGACTTTAATAATATGCGGAATGTCATCATTTTTACTCTGTATCAGTACAAAATACAAAACCTCTGTGCATAATACATAACACAAAATATTACGACCGGTTGACATTGTCTTTTTCCCGCTTTATTATAAGTACATGGAGTCGAGATTCTGCAGTCCAACGATTGTAGTCTAGAGTCTAGAGTTTAAAATTTTGTCTACAATCTACAACTCAAGTACTTTTTATTCTGCAGTCTTTAGTGTACTCGGTTTCTTAAGCCAAGTATGTATGCTTGTTTAAGAAAGAAAACAAAACAACCTATAAAATATCTAGTATGTATCTAGATTCTAGATTCTAAAATTTAGTTGGGGAAGATGATGGCAAAAATCCGGCATCATAGAAAAAGTTAAAAGATAAACAATATCCATTTCCATATCCACATCTAAGAAAAGAGTCGGAGAGATAAAGTCAAAATTCAAAATCAAGTCCAACGTTTGCCTACGGACATTTTCTCGTTATTACATGTGCATATAGATTCTGTACTCTAGATTCTAGATTCTAAATTTTACGTTTACTTTGTAAATTGAGATGTCACTGTAAACTGTAAACTGTAAAGGGACACCCAGATTTCTTGCTCTCTTTTTTCTTACATTTTTATTTTTTATCATCACAAATGGAGGCTGGAGGAAATCTATCTGTGCACAACAAAGTACAAATACAATATACACTACAGATTACAGATTCTAGGGCAAACGAGTGGGTTCAAAAGAAAAGTGAATCAATCTTAGACGAAAGACGAAAGATAATCCATAATCATTGTAAAAAATAATAATAAAAACGCCAACGGATATTTTTCTATAGATGCTTTTAAAATCCAAAACAAATATCTATAGCTTGCATTCACCAGGATTCCTAAAATATACTCTGCGTTTTCTCGGGCGTTTGGAGACCAAAATCAGTGATCTTGACATGAAATCAGTATATTTCGCCTACGGCCAACTTTTTGAGTCCACTCTCAACTCCATACGTCGCTTCGTTGCTTAGATACAGGCAAAATAACAAGCCGTTGCTAACGCAACATTCACAAATCTATTCAAAGTTAAAAATATCTTTCAAAATTCACCGCAGCCACATTTATCATTCCAATTTAATGAAAATCGGTCAAAACATGGCTCGAGCGGTCTTTTGTCATATTCGTTCACAATTTTTGAGAAACTATCAAAATTGTGGATTTTTGTTCAGAGCAAACAGTTTACATGCAAAATTTACAGGGCTTCCGGTTAATACAAAATTTTTATATTTTAAGCATGACTTTACGGACAGAATGCGGTGGGTATTTCGTTGGCGTTTTTTGGTTCCAGCAAATAGGGCTCTTGCAGTATCATTAAATACGATTTTTAAGTGTATTATGCAATAATTTAATAAAAACTGTTTATGTTTCCATGGAAATTTGAATTTTTTCAAAAAAACAAAGCGTGCATAAAATAATTATAAGGAAAAGTAAAATGTAGAAAACGAGACTGAAAAATTGCATTAGAATGCTTGAAAGAGATTGAATTCTACTTGGTTAAAATATAAGTCAAGGTGGCGTTTTAATTGCGTTGGGTTCATAATGCTGATGTGAGCAAATATTTTGAAAGGAAAAATGACAAGAATTTAAGTGGTTCACTGGACAAAAATCGACCACGCTGAAAATGAGACCAAAGACCAAATCATTAAATTTTACGACGAAGCTTTTGGCATGAAAATTTTCAAAAGCGTTCAATTTTTGAATAGTTTACTTAATTTATCAGAGAATTTTTTGTGTATGCAACTGTAGTCTAAAATGATCAAAATAAACTAGAGTAAAAATACAGAGTTCTATAGATGCACTCAAAAGGCACAAAATAAGCATCAAGAGTTTAGAAAAGCAGCAGATTTTCAAGTTTACGATGTTCGAATCAGATC
>JAQGBH010001342.1:0-33892 GCA_034698265.1 Sminthurinus aureus | reverse complement strand
CAGAAACAACTGAAACAACACCACCTACAGAAACAACTGAAACAACACCACCTACAGAAACAACTGAAACAACACCACCTACAGAAACAACTGAAACAACACCATCTACAGAAACAACTGAAACAACACCAGCAACCGAAACAACTGAAACAACACCAGCAACCAAAACAACTCCAGCAACCGAAACAACTGAAACAACACCACCTACAGAAACAACACCAGCAACCGAAACAACTGAAACAACACCACCTACAGAAACAACACCACCTACAGAAACAACACCAGCAACCGAAACAACTGAAACAACACCACCTACAGAAACAACACCATCCACAGAAACATCATCAGCAACCGAAACAACGCAACCAGCAGAGACGACAACAGCAGAAACAACTACTGATCCAACGACAACAGCAGAAACAACTACAGATCCAGACACAACAACGCCAGGATTTCCGGGGGTTTCGATCGGAGAAACGTGTATAAGTGATTCTGAGATTAGTGTTTGCATTCCACATGCAAATTGTAACACGACTACTAACAAATGTACTTGTGACTCTGGATACACGACAGAAGGAAATCAGTTTAGTCAATGCAAGAGAATGATAGGTTATCCATGTACATACTCTTCGGAATGTATAGAACAATCCTCATGCTCGGACAAAGGTGAATGTGACTGTGATGAATATTACACACCCAGTGCCGGTGCAAATAAATGTAATGCCAAGGTGGATGGGCCTTGTGACACTACTGACGATTGTATTGAAAATGCAGAGTGCATTGCACAAGGGAATTCAAACAGTACTTGTGTTTGTGAGTTTCTGTTTATACCAATTAATGATAACACACAATGTGATGATGGAAATACTTTACAAATTTCCACTGTTCTATTATTATTAGCTGTAAGTACACTTCCTTTGATAAATTATTTTTACTAATTAAATGTTGTTTTTTACGAATAAACTCATCTACTCATTAGTTACTCTTTCTTATTTTCTTGACATTTTTTATAATTTAAAATAACGTAAACAAAAAAGAGTTCACTTGTTTTAAAACAAGCACAGTCTCAAAATGTTTGACTGTCACACACACCATTCTTTTCATTCATGTGTAGTTGCGAATTTTCGTCACAAACTGACTTACACGTTTTTAGAGAAACTTAAACTGGTGCGTAAATAACGTAAACAAACATAAGTTATAGAGCATGATTATATGTTTGCTGTTTTCAAATTAAAGCATGGACCGTTGCTGTTAAAAAACCCCCAATTCTCAAAGTTTCCCCACAACATTTAAATACACATAATATTGCATATGCCCTATTTATTGTAACTAACATCTAATATAGTCATAAACGTGGTTCAAGTACAAAAGTGCTAGATTTATTTTTCCGTTCTTTGGTAGCGTGATGTAAATCTACAAACATAAAACATGATAATTTTTTCGAAAGTAAATGCAGTTACTGTATAGGCGGCTCCTTGGTTTGTAGTTCTGTATTTGGCTTATGTCCAATTTTTTATCCGACTTTTTCTGGCCCTGATCAAAGTCCTCTTTTTCAAAGTCATGCAATAATTTTTCCAGTAATTTCTTTTCCACCTTTTTGCGAAGAGTTTTCACTTTCAACTTTTCTTTGTTGAGTTTTACGAGTTGTTTTTTGAATTTTTTACTGTTGGTCAAAAGTTGTGCCAAATCCTTATCCATTGTTCCTGAAATTCCTATGGATTCTCCATTTACCTTATCTTGGCTACTTTCAAGTCCGGCTTCTGAATTAAATCCTTCGTTTGTGTTAGTTGGATTAATTCCTCTGAATTTTGAAGTTTTAGACTTCTTAGGCACATTATCTTCTAAAGATAACTCAAAGTCAAGTGCGTCTTCTCTGTTGGTTGGCTTGAATCCCTTTTGTAAACCTTTGGAATGGTTTATTGACGGGTTGATTCCACGGAAATTTGCTTTTGACTTGTTCTTTCCAGGTGACGGGGTGGGTTTTCCAGGTCTCTTCGCAACTTCTTCAGACGAACCAAAATCGAATGCGTCTTCTCTGTTGGTTGGTCTAATTCCCTTGTCCTCTTCAAGTGACGACGAGTCCGGTGCTTTCTTAGCTGGAGTTTTAGTGGTTGCTTTTTTAGGCGCATTTACTTTTGAAGTTTTCAATGGTTGTATGCCTCTAAACTTTCCAGTATTTGTTTTCGATTTTGGTGGTTCATTACGACCAGATGAAGCTTTAACAGGACTTTTGTCTTTGGGCTTTTTTGCTACTTCTTCAGACGAACCGAAATCGAATGCATCTTCCCTATTGGTTGGTCTAATTCCTTTGTCCTCTTCAAGGGACGACGAGTCCGATGCTTTCTTAGCTGGAGTTTTAGTTGAACCTTTTTTAGGGGCATTTACTTTTGAAGGTTTCAATGGTTGAATGCCCCTGAACTTTGCAGTATTTGCTGATTTTTGTGATTCACTACGACTAGATGAAGCTTTAACAGGACTTTTGTCTTTGGGCTTTTTTGCTACTTCTTCTTCTGATGCCTCAAAATCCAAATCATCTTCTCTATTGATGTTTATTTTAATGCCTTTGTCTTCTTCAAGTGAAGATTCCGCACTGTCAACGGGAGTCACTTTGAGACCACCTTTATTTTTCATTTGGTTTTTAGATGGACATGGTATGACTTCAAAAACCTCTGGAAGGCAGACTTCTGTACTATTTTTCAACCGCTTACATTTACGACCTTTTGAATTCCAGTACCTGAAATTAATGACGTAGAAGCGTTATTGATTTGAATTAAAATGGTATTGAAATTTTCTAATCTGTTTCAAGTTTCAAAGTACCAAGGTTGCCCTAAAAGTGGTCTTTTCCCACATGGAACAGCTGCATTACCAAGTATACTTCTCCCCAGCTTTGTCATAATGTTTTCTGCTATGTGTGGCCCATTTTTCAGCACTGAATTTTGACAGGGAATTATTGGTATGGGATTCAACGAACAAACTTCCGAGTGGTCATCACTCTTACATATTCTTCCCTGCTTATCATAGTAAAATGGAGGCTCAATCGGCGGAGCCATACCACACGGAACAGCATTCAGTTTCAAGGAAGGGGATCTTTTCTCAATATGTCTTGCTTCATTGTAGTAAATCTACATGAAAAGTAGTGACCCATAACTTGTTACATTTATTTATAACGTTTTACTTTTGATATAAAATATAAAATACTTTTTAATTTTTATTAAAATATTTTATATGGGTAACATGTTACTTGGCAAAAAATAAGGATGTGATATACAGGGAAAATTATAGAGGAAGAAATCCTGGATTCACGGAAGTTCATTCTAGGCTTTTCCAGAGCTTGCAAAAAAAACATTTATCTCAGGTGCAAATATTTAAATATTTTAATCACTTTTCCCCCACATAATGCATTTTTTATATAAAGGCAATTTGTACAATTATTATTCTACCTCTTAATGGTTATTGGAATGTTACACATTATTATTATAACTAAAAAATGAACGTAAAATCCACAGCCCACTAACAAGCATGCAAAATGTAACGTAGTTTACAAACCACACACATAGTACGGTTTGTATACATGGGTCTCAATCATTCATTTACATGTATACTTTGTGATTTGTACGTACGCATTGAACGGTGAATCAATTAAATTCATGAATTACAATTATTCTCTTTCTCTATAGTGTAACTAGAACGGTGATAGTTCAGGTGCATGACTCTAACTATATGTTACATTTGTACCTAATATTCAGTAACGATTCAATGTGTTTATTTACACAATGTGTTCTTTGCTCTCTACTCTGTAGACTAGGTATTTTTTACGCTACTACTGAGCTCTAACACGAATTCATTTCCTTACATATTTATTACAAGGTGTCTTTCCTGATTCACTTTCTACATGTCAATTGAATTTGAAAGTAAGCATACCTATGCGTACAGTTATACATTTTAGTATGTTTAACTTCAAATTTTACTGTCAACTGTTGATTTCCTTAGTACAGTTATAAAAATGATTATTATTAGTATTTATTAATTATATATTTTTTGCATTATTTAAATAATTGCCAAAAAACTGTGAAGAAAATTTTTAAGAATGTCTTTCATGGCAAATTGTAGCAAATAGAATCACTGAACGTCTATTTACTATGTTAAAAATATCTCAAACTACATGTACTCTGTATTCATCTGTGATGTGCGATACCGTACCCATACACTGTATATTGGTGACTGAAACAAAAAAAGAGAAGCCAGTGTTTGATTGCGGGAATGATGTGAAAATTAGAGGACATTGTTCCAGTTTCCTCCCTCTCTCTCTCCTTTTGCCTTTTTATATCCATGTTGATTTTACTACACTTACTGCATGTCTTTTTCTATTTTATATCTTCAATTTTAGTCATTTAAATGTATACATTATACATGTACCTACTATCAACTATCAATCGTTTATAACATGCGTTAGATGTTAGAGCTTGGAATTCATCTAAAACATATCATGGCTTTTTATTTTTTAAGTCACATGACTTAATGATGTTATAATAACGGCAATTTTAAATAACAAAATATATCAACTAAACTACCAAAATAATGCTTTTGTTTACAGTGTACACAATTTACAAGCAAAAAGCACCTACATATTTCCATATTTCCCAGAAGCTCAACCATTGTTTATAGTTTTTGTTTATAATTTTGTATCTAGTATCTACGTAATGATGTCTTATTCGACTTTAAATATATCCTCAATGCTGTTGAACAGTTATATTGAAAAAAGAAAAGCTCATTCAATCAACTACATAATAAACCTTCACATATCCGCCTGCGTTATATTTTTGTAGTGTGAACTATACAGATAAATATAAACACTCCATAACCTAATGTCTGCATTTATATGCACGCTGTGAATTTTCAAAATCTTGTCATGTTATCTCTGTAAACTTTTCTCTCGGAGTGTACCTTTGTGTAAATGATACTATACTCGTACAAAACTATAGTCTAAATTTCAAGTCGTATGAAAGAAAGAGAGAGAAAAATGAGTCAGAATCCGAGAATGAAATACAATGAAAAGTTATGTAAAGTGCAAAGAGCCAGGATTGTGTATAGACAGGGGATCTAGTACGTTAAAGTAAAGTATGAGCTGTTTGAAAATACTACGTCTTTTTATATGTACACAGTATACAGTATACTATGCATCTATGTAAAATGAATGTATTCCGGTATAAATACTAAGCACATGCACACACATCCCATTTATTTACACTGTATTAATGCTGGTTACTTATATGAAAAGGAAAGAAAATTAAGACACGGAAAGTAGGTTTGTCATAGTTTGTATTTTGTATAGACGATATAGACCTAATCCAGAAGAGAAATAGAAAAACAGATTTCCTTCCTTCTACACATTCACACATTCAAGTCTGATTCTCATTTCTCCATGTCTTGAAGTCAAGTGCATATTTTTTGGCAAAGCTACAGTTTTACTAGTATTTGCATGCACATATTATAAGCATTATAGTTGACATGTGTTATACTTATACATGTAAAAAGAAATCATGACCCTTAGTTCATCAGACAATTATCAATGGCCCACAATGAAGGGAGACATGATTGGCACATTTCTGCTCAAAAAAATCAAAACTCTACTTACCATTCCATAAGTTGTAGCTTAAAAGGTTATGTACATTTAAAGTTGAATCAAACTTAAATTTCCTGTACACAAAATACACAAAATATTTAGCGTGTCATTGGCTGCAGAAGTTCAAGTACCAAGACAGGGACGGTCTACGTATAAAGATTTTGATAGAATTTAAGGTTCGATTTACGCTGTAAAAACTTAGAACGATATGTCACTCATGTTTTACGGATGGTACAACCTCCAAAAATGCCATTTCTGTATTTTTGTTTAAATTTAGCCTAAGACTATTGTCAAGAACCACGGATTATGAACTTAAGGGTAATGTTTTTGTAGCATTTTTATAACTTGAGTTATTGTTGAATAGCAGCCTTTCATATTACGTATTATGTTACTTGATGAATAAAAGATGAAAACGGTACATTTCTCATATTTCATTACGAATTCTCACCATTGCTCATTGACTCCAGTTTTGGCACATTAAATCAAAAAATTGCAATGATACCACATTACAAATTATCATGTGCATAAGATTACATGATGCATGGAGCATGGAGTTTAGTGATCAACATTCAGGAAATAAATGAGAAAGAGTTCCTTGTAAAAATAAAAGTATTTATTTATGCAGTGTACAAGTCTTTGACTGTGATTCCATAATATAGGCAATAGGCATACATGACGCTACACAGTACATACCACTCTGAATACATGATGTGTGTCTAAGTTATCTCCTTTATTTCAAATGTATAGGCATAATAATAGTAGAATTATTCTACATCAACCGTCTATGTGGGATGAAGAGAGAGATGCGTAGTATACCTAATACCTAATATAGTTCAGCACAATACTTCAAACATGTATTGTACACATAACATATTATACTGTATGTACAGATTGTATAATATTTAGGTATTTAAGAGCCGCTCGTATGTGCCTCAGAAATGGTAGAAAATGATCAAGTCAGCTGCATGAAATGAATATTCTATAGAAATAACTATTAATATCTAAACACTTTGATACATTTACCTCACTATAAAAGATTCTGCATACAGAATACAGACAATCTTCTAACTCAAAAGATCGTACAAGTCTCGCACTAGAGTATTTTTCTTGCATAATAATAAACCCTGTATATCTAAGAGTATTTACATTGTATGCATGTAATATAGATTTAGCTTAGATTTGATACTGATGTCTTATATACATCTGCATCGTACACATACATATTTTACGGTACTAATGTAGAATACTTCCGGACATTTTTTTTCTTTTGTGCATATCTTGATTCTTATTTTTATACTTGTATTATCTATACGTTCAAATAAAAAATACATAATAGAGAAATAAAAAGGAGTAATAAAGATGTACAGTGTTGCAAGTCGTTTCTTTCTAGAATTATAGAAAAAAAGGCGCACATGAAAGGTTAAAAGAAACACTAACGTAGACAAGGAATTTGTAGGAATTCAATCAAACTGATTCTGTAATTCCTTTCACTAACTCCCATGTCTCATGATTGACATATTTGTGTGAGCTTTAAAACCGTATGTGTAAAATAAGGAAAGGAAAGGAACATGCACACACGAATTAAAATATCCATCCATAAAAATCCTTCACATTCTTCTCAATCATTATTGTTCCATTGTCAAGTTGTTTTGTAAAATAGTGAAAAGTAGATAACTCATTACCTCCTGATTTTCTTCATTTTGTGTTCATGATTCAATGTTTCTAAATAATACAGGAAATGAAGAAGATGGAATTTGAATTTGATCAAATTGAGAAACGCATCTATATTTTTACACCTAAATATGCATTTGCACATGTAAAATACAACTTCTACTTATATCCATAGATGATGTAATGTAACAGCACAATAATAAAAATAATATTATTACTGCTATACATAACATAATATGTAACAAATATACATACAGAATATATATATATGTTATATATATATATACATGTGTGATTTCAAGTGAAGTATTAGAAATCGGGGAACATGGGAAACGTTTGAAAAAGAGTGAAAGAGAGTTGGTTATTTTTCTTCACAATCCATTATCAAACTTTTAAATGTGTGATTTTTGTGAGTTTCCTGTTGCTCACTTGTTCACAATCGGTCCCCCTAATCAATGTGATGAAACAATATTCATTGGACAAACTCATAGACTGATTAAATATAAAGAGAAGGAGAGAGACAGCGTAGAAGGAGGAGAAGGAGGAGTTGTTTAGATGAGGAGACACAAGATTTTTGGGTTGTTTAGTTGGGTCGGTCTGTATTAGTGGGTTCTAACGGGCAGGAGGAAATGTAAGTGACTGAGTCGTGATTTCGGGTAAGTAAGTATGGATGAAGTTTTTTTTTCTCTCTCTTTCTGTCTCTTTCTAATGTGTTTGAACGGGTGCGAAACATAGTAGCGAAAAACGGACTCGAAAAGATTCACTAAGCGGTGAGAATTCAGATCATTCATTTGAGCTGCCGGAATAAAAATAGAATATGATGCTAACCTTATAAGGCTGTGCCTTCCAATCTATTTCTGCTCTAGGCTCAGTTCCGTCTCAACTCCGACACGTTCCAGTTCCTTCTCTTGCGGACTATAGGTAGGTTTTCCTGTTTATTCTTTTTCTCTCCAACAGCTCTCTTTTTAACAGTTTTCAACCCTGCTGTGAAAAATTTTACACCACATACACACACAATATACAGACAGATCGTGTAAAAATCAACAGTTTTTCTCTTACCTTTTTTTCCATTCCAGATTTGAAAAAATCGGCAAATTTTCCTTTGAAGAAACCCTGTAAAGTTTTTATTGAAACAAATTTTTAATTTTTATATTTTATCCAAAAAAAAAGCAACAGAAGTTAATTGCATTGTTGAAAAGAGAATTTGTTATATTATTATATACATACTATAGTATATAGTATACATATATATATTTATAGAGAGAGAGATATAGTTTAATACTGTACATATGGAAATATAAACTTACATAACAATAATACTATAATGTTCTTCCTCCGTTGGATTTTTTGTGATTCCTGGTGAAGAAAAATAAAGTACAACAATGGAAAAAAGAAAAAACCCACAAGAAACCTCTTTTAAATAATAAAGAGAAAGTGAAGATCGAAAGTGATTCCGTCTTCTACACTGATTTTGGAGTTTTTTGGATTTCTGAAAATATTCTGTTTCAACAGTTTCAAAACAAAATAATAATAATAATTCAACCTCCTTTGTTTAGTTATTGATAATAGCAACAATAAAAATCAGATAATGATGTTCGACGATAGTAATTATCATAATCAAGATTATATAATTATTAAATGCAATTCCGAATTTCATCGTTTTGCAGTGATTTTTTTTTCAAGACCGCGTGGTTTATATTTGAATTTTTTTTTGGATCCAGGAGAAAGCAAGACCGACGGAGGAAGAAAAAAATTAATAGTCATTAATAATTAATAGAATTTGTACTTTACTCTCAAAAGTCTCAACTGATTTGATTGTTTTCGATTAGTATTGTTTAGTGAGGCCTGTATAATATTATTATAGTAATGTATTATTTAATTTGAATACATTATTATAACGATCCTGCCTAATTCCAGTTATATTTAAAAATAGAAAACAAAATATACTACTACTGTTGTTTTATTACCAAAGCCGTGTGAAAATGAATTGTAATCTGAGTTTAAATAATACAAAACTAACGGACTTGACATTGGGATTCATCGTCATTTGGAAATAAGCAAGTTAAATTTGATTGTGCTCTTCTATTGTTGTGTTTATTGTTCAGATTGGGATTTTGGAGTTGACTGACAACTAGACGATAGGAACCATCTAAGTCTTCACTTCGACGGTAATAGCCATGGCGGACGACGAGGTAAGGTAAGTATCTCTATACATTTATCATGTCGATTGACATTAAAGTTTAAAGGTATTTTTACATGTATTGTTTTTACATGGCTGCGTATCATTACTATATATACTATTATGTATAATATTTTATTTATATTTTTATTTACTGTTTATACTGTTTATATTATTTGTTTTTAGTTTGAGTGCAAAACTGTTTATTATTATTATTCTGTTTCTGTTTATAGTTTTATAGTTTCTTGTTTTATTAGCTAGAGACGTTAGCAGTTAAACATCTAATATTGAAAATTTTCATTTCAATATTATTATAGTTCAGTCTAGATCTTTTATTTTGTTTTTTATTTCGTGTTATGTGATTATGATTATGCAATGTTATGTTTTTTATACATAGACATTCTTTTCTTGATGTTTATCAACATGATTTTTTTTTCACTACTGCACATATTTTTATATTTATTTGAATACATCTTTTACATATATGTCAATTCATTTTTGAAGACAAACAAACATGACTTCGATTTTTGTGATTTTATACATTTTTTTTTTTGAAAAAGATGATGAAAATTTAATTTTTGAAAATCATCTGAAATTTTTCTCTCTTGTTTTAGGCCACATTGTTCCACACATGGAATGTGTTTGTCCTATAGAACTGTGCTCTTGTGTGCTTCTCTTTCTCTGTCCCCTCTTTTTGTTTAATTCCCTGTGTATAAATGTTACCAAAGTACATGTACATTCACATACATACACGCTTATACTATTCATAGTGATTTTCTTTTAAATGAATATTATGAGTTTTCTTCTACAATATGTTTAGTTTCTTGTTTTTTTTTCAAGAAACAGAAAAGTATCTCTTCAAACTTGTTTTCAGTTTGGAGATGATCACTTACTTTTATATTTTTTCATTTTCTCAACTGTCAAAGTATTTCTAGTTATATATATATATTTACAATTATTTCTTTTCATTTATTATTCGTATTTTTTGTATTTCTACCCTTTTCTATTTCTCTTTCTCTCTCTTTCTTTCTTTCTGTCTTTCTCTCTATTTCGAACCGACAAAAACCAATCAAAACACAATCAATGCCCTCATGAAACAGACACGCATTGACTGACATCAAATTTTTCTTGCCAAGATAAGTCGTCGTCAATTTTTTATGTAGTCTGTAGTGAATCGTAGGAAAAATCCAACCGTACATTTTTTTTGTAGAATTGACAACAAGATTTGTCATGTAGTACAAATAATTTTTTGAACATCTTTTTACTACTTTAAATATTTTTTGTATCGGTATTGGTAAAAAACTTAGAACAACTAACAGCAACTACATATTATTATTATATATTACAACCCTCACAGGCTAACACTAGTCACACTTTCCATATCATTAACAATTTTGCAAAGATTTTTGATTCTTTCCTTTTTTTTTTGTACAGTAATAAAAAATATTTTTGAATTCTATTTTTAGCCTTTTATATTGAATTATTTATAGCAAAAAAAAAATTCAACGGAAAAGCTACAGAATTATAGAAGACACTATTATAGCTTTGCCACACACTGCATATTATGTTGCTTTTGTTTTTGGCTTTGCGTGATATTGTAAATGTGTAAGATAAGAGGTTTGAGCTATTTTTATAGTATCAGTATTTCCTTTTAAATGTTGTATTATGAGCCTCATGTGTTCTTCGTTCTTTCTTTTTTTTCTAAAATATGAGCTATCACTGGTAGTATTTATTTGCTTCAAAAGATTACGATTCAAAGTTTTCAATTTTCTTGTGCCTTCAAAAATACATGAAATTTTCTTATAGTAAACTACAAATCAATAGGACATTAAATATTGCCATTAACCTATTGAAGCCGGACGTTGATATTCTCCAGCGTGAAATTTTTTTGCACAATGGTTGTTACCATGGCAACCAACCCGCCATTCGATGCGGGATGGCGGGTTTTCTTATAAGGATTTTAATTCTAAAGCTCTAGCTACGCTCCTTTAATTCCGGCTTCAATAGGTTAAATTTCAATTTATTATACTTGTAGATTTTGGTTGCTGGATGAAAACATATTATAATGCTAATAAAATAAAATAAAATACATCTACTTTTATCTCTCTAGAGGGACTAGCTTAATAATATTTCAAATTGGATACTAAGCTTCAGTTACCGATTCTTGGTATTCTTGAAGCGTAAAAATGTTGGAAAGTCTGAAAGTTTGAAAGATATTTTTTGTAATTGACATTTAAACCAAAATGAAGTTTCAAAACTGGCTACCGGTAACATAATGCGTGTTACCATATCATGCAGTTCAATTCAGAATTGTGATATCATTATTTTTTAACTCTTTGCAAAGAAAGAGAAAGCTGTCGTGTATAAAGTTTTATGCTGATGTTCCCAAAAGTTTAGACATGCTCAGTGATTTTTCAAAAAATAAACAAAAATCAACATGTCTCAAAAAAAGAAGAGATTAGTGAGATAGCATTCGAGTTAAAATGCTTATAAATAAATATCACCTAATAATAATTATTAGTATTGCCTTATACTGATAGTAGATGCAGGATACAATATTCAATTAATGCAAGTAGGAATAATGAACTGGTGATAAGTAATAAATCAATAGAATATTATTATAACAGGATTATTATTATGAAGTAATAAATAAATGATAGTGCTAGTAATAAGTGCTGCTGGTGCTTGCAAACTAACTAACTACTGCTAATAATGAAATAGATGTACAGATTAGCAACTAAATAATTAATTTGACAAAAATGGCTTTAAATATTCATTATTATTATTATTATGGTAGAATATATATCTCTATCCTGTAGTTGTTATTATGTCGATTTGGTTTTTGTCTATATATTCGGAAATATGCACATGTTACATGTATATATATTATTATTAACCATTTTCAAAATAGTATTATTTAGTAACCTATCTAGGAGGAAACTAATTGATTTTTCGGGTTGTATTTTCTTTCAGGTCGCAGCACGTAAACGTTTGGAAGAAGTATTACTTCATATGTTCCTATTATCCTATTTTTAAACATGTTTTTGTATTATTTATTTAGTTATGAAATCCAAATCATTTTCAAAAGCAAAACAAAAAAACAAACCCATTATAGTTTTTCATTTTCTAGAGACAAAGTCTATTACATATTAGGTGCAAATATAGGTAGTTGTAGATGATGGAAATAGAAGTGAGTAATAAATGTTTACAAATTGGTCGTTGAAGAAACGTAGAAAGTTTTAAAAAAAAGTAGAAGACAGAAGTGGATGAACAAAATGTGGAGGAGGATAAAAAAAATACATGGCAGGAAGAGTCAGCTATTATTATACTACTATTTTATGGTCTTACAGTGGGTTTTTCCAGTATGTAAAACATAAATCTATTTATCAACATGAATACATGAATACATGTATATAATCAGTTCATAAAAGTTGGTTGAGAAAATCAACTGTATATATGAATATATTTTATTTCAAAAAAGAACAAGTTGAATTCTTTATTTTATGTCTTCTTCTGAAATCCACCAAACTCTTGGTGAAAATATTGACAATAAAGCATCAAATCAAATCAAAATTTATCCTCACATTCTAATACTTGCCAACCTCTTTAAGGAATAAGACTAATAAGGATGTATTCTGATAAAAAGCTTTGTGAGTTTGGAATAAAAACCCTTAGGTGTAGAATTTCGTAAAGTGATAGTCTAAAAGTATAAGAAGCAAATTCATAATTTTTTAGTTAATTTTATACAGTCATGATAATAGGCACAGTATTTTATCCATGCACACTTGTGTTTGTTATTTACTTTTATAAGTAGCAAGGAAAATTTTTTGTATGAATATTTTCGTAAAATCCAAATCTCTCAATTTTCATCTCAAATGTAACAGCAGGATGTTGTGTAGTAGGCTCTAACGAGAAGAAAGTGGAATCTTCTGAGATTCAAGATAGATTTTTGTGTAAATTTAGATTGTCTCTGTAGCCATGTACATTGTACAATCTAACCGGCACTGTAACATCATATGTTATCGCCAGCGATCTGCTCTGTTAAGAATAGTCTACGAGCATATGCGTACATGTAAGAAACTGCAAAAACTTTTTTGTATCTTCATCTCTCGATTTCTCTTGCAGTCCTTCTGTCACTACTAGTATTCCTATTCGTAGTTTCGTTTCCGGCAATTTTTTCTTTGCCAGTTTTTTTTTAACTAGATGAGTTAATAAGCCATAATATGTAAGATGCATATCAAATTCATTTTGTTTTGAAGATATTATGTATGTACGAAGGGTTATGATACGGTTATGATACGCATACAAAATGTATCCATTCATTTAGGGTAGAACTAGAGTAGTTTGAAGTTTGAAGTGTATTACGTTGATGGACCTTTAAAAATTCAATTTTTGTAGTCAACCTGATTTTGAAAAATTTACAAGTACATTTGATGCATAATATACGTTATACTTACATATATATTCTAAATGATCGTTCTTTGTCGAATGTATACATGTACGGGGCAACTAGATTCACGTATTATTTGTGTGTATGAGGGAAACAAGAAAACAGTTGTGACATCATAGGGACATGTACAGCTAAAAGATTGAGTCAGTAGTATACTCTCTATTCTCTATACATCGAACGTTTTAAGTATGTAATTGGTTTAAAAAAAGTGTCATAAATAAGGAGGTAGTGAAAATAACGTCCAGTCAAAGAATAAAAGTTTAGAATTTATAGTGTCTTCGAGGCTTTTAATGAATATATGTAGTATAAAGTATACAGCTGTGTGAGGGCTCATGTGTATTTATAGTGCAAAAAACAAAAACTTTTCGCATCGTACGATCAACATGTTTTCAATAACATCACTCATGCTAAACGTTTAGTATATACACTCATTTCCATTAAACTGGTGATAGAGATATGTTTTTGTAGTATCTTATACGTATAACTATAATAATATGTAGTAACTGTTCAAGAAAAGTATATTTTTCCATCCTTATTAATATTACTGGTAATAGGGTAATGAACTTGGATTTTGAATGTGATTTGGTAAATAAAAACACAAAGCATTAACACAGTGATAATGTGAACCTATAATAATAATAAAAGGAGCGCAAGAAGAAGCAATCAATCATCGATGCCAAGAAGGCTGAGGTCCGAGCTCGTCTCGAGCAGGCGGCCGCTCAAAAGAAGGGAAAGAAGGGATTCATGACACCAGAACGTAAGAAGAAACTCCGACTTTTGCTCCGTAAAAAAGCCGCCGAAGAGTTGAAGAAAGAACAGGAAAGGAAAGCCGCCGAGAGGAGAAGGATTATTGAGGAACGTTGTGGTAAAGCCAAAAGCGTCGAGGATGCCAGTGAAGGTATGAGAATTGTCTTTTGTTTTAATTTCCAAATTAGCATCACCTTTCAATATTTTTAGTATCATGTACTATCATAATAATTATTGTTATTTGTAAAATAATTACCAACTTCTGATTACACGATATTATGCTACTTTATTGATTCTGTATAATATATCAAATTTATGTGAAAATATTTTTGTACAATACTCAATTTTTGAAGAAAAAAAAACGTGTAGCGTGAAATTCAATTTTCGAATTGATTGTTTTCTCCAGTATTCCACGGGTACCATGATAGAATACTACAATTTGTCTTTTGATAATCGACTTTTATTGATTGATTTCCTGATTCCATAAAATGCTATAGGTTAAATTTAAAATCTACAACGTTTTTGAAATGTTACGGCCTCAATTTTGGTGTTATTAAAAATATAATGTTTTTATAAATTCCGCAGTAAAGTAATAGAAGTGTAGAGCTACGTTCCTTAAATATTTTTGTGTAGATTGTAGTGAAAAAATATTTTAAATGAAGAAGTAATACTCACATTTTTTAAATACATTTCCACTAAAAGATTGCGTATAGTTCCGTTGAATGATACTTTATTAAAAAATTTTATGAAAATTCATTCGTACATGAATCTTTTTAAGGATTTGTATTTTACACTGTACTTTTTTTTGACAACAATGTGTACAGATAATAATTATACATTTGCTACATAAAATGATAATACAGAGGAACTAATAACTTTTGCTTCTATGTATAACTGAATACCAATCTGGTTAACTATTCTGAAAATTCTCAACATTTTAATCCGTAACAGTTTCGATCATAATTCTAAATGTATTTTATTCCATTTACCAATATAATATAATATTATACAAAACATAAACTATATATACTTTCGTTTTTGAATATTATATAATGTAGTAACGAAATTTTGTGAGCTACTACTATAAGTTAATATTTGTATATTTTGGGGAGTTCTATGAATCACAAAATTTAAATATACTTACTATGCAGGAGATTTGAAATTAATCCTAAACGAGTACCATAAACGTCTTTATGATCTGGAGGATCAAAAATTTGACTTGGAGTACACTGTTCGACGTAAAGACTTTGAGGTTAGATTTGACAAGCTTACAAGTCAAAGGTTCTTTTATCTTTGTTATAATAATTATTATGATCATGATTACTTCGTTTTTCTTTTTCAATGCCGTATGTATTCTATAGTATTATCTTTTCTTTTTCCTTGTTTTTTTTTCAACAAATCATACGACCACTGATTATTATTTTGAATTCTTCTCCTTTGATGTTTTTATTAGATTTTAGTTGAAGATGAGAGAGAAATTTAGTGGAGCAATTCTACATTTTAAAATTATGCTCCTACTAAATGAGCTCGATTCTATCTCTTCTGTATAGTATATAAATTGTAAAAATGACAGGTTTTGTAACACTATTATATATACAGTACAGTTAATTATTCACACTGCATGAAGTAGAACTAAAGCTGCACAAATTTCAATTCTTTTTCTCTTTTTTCTGATGCTATTTACCTGTACTTAATTCTGTCGTATAATGGTACGAGTATGCGATTTTATTTTTTATTGATTTGTAGATCTGCATCTCTCAAGATTTGATAATTATTTATTATTTTGTAGCTGCTCCTCAAATCTCAAAAATCCTATTATATGACCAATTATATTTCACAATATTTATTATTATTGTTCTTTTAAATAGTAGAATTATTCATCCAAATCCATCATTATATATATACACTGACAAACGTTAATGACTCAACATTACTGTTGTATAATATAAGTTGATATATATCAACGGATATCAAGGTATGTGGACTACAACTAGAGTCCACGTACCATAAACGGATATACTGCATATGTATATAAGTTTTAACTGTGCAAACGAAATTGATTCTGTGAAATTATGACGGATATTATAAGAACAAAAAAAGGTTACAAATAATAATCTCCACACTTTCCCAAAGAACCAGAAAGAAGAAAATTTAGGCCTAGTACATGTGATATTTATTAGGTACATGTAGAAAATATCAAAATTTTCTGTTCTAAATCGTTGGTTAAAAATTAAATAGGCATAAATGGTATTACAATTTTGTATTTGAGGGAATCAATAAACCATCAATGTTTTTTATTTTTCAGAAAGGTTTCATATTATTTTATTGTAACACATTTTCTCCTCAAATTATGAAAATAGTGGTCTAGAAATAGCGTTTCATGTATAAAAGTATCCAAGGTATACATATTATGTACATCAGTAAATGTTATTTAGGATGAAATTAGACGCGGAAAACTTTTGCATTCCGTATAATATAATATTATAGTATATATAAATATATGTTTGCTCATATGGAGGAGAGTAGAGCACGAAAAACAGGAAAATTATATTGAGCTGAATTTTGGTTTGTTTCAAACTTCAGTACATGCTCAGGCTTCTGTATTGACGAAGAAAGACTGGGAGGAAAAAACCTTGGCGAAAAGCCATGAAACTGAGAGAAAAAACTGCTGTATGAGCTATTTTCAATTTGAACAAGACTTTACATTTACACTCTAGAATAACGAGCATAAACTGTAACGCATGTTTACGTAGGTTTTACTTCAACTTTTTTAAACCGTGTCATGAAAATTTATATGTACCTAGAATTGTCGATATGTATTTTGCTTCTTGAACGAGATAAACAGTTATATACGTATTTGTTTTTTATAAACCATGCAATAGTCTAGAAATGAATATTACATATTCATGGGATGAGGAAATTTTCGCAAAATCTGTTTAACTTTTGAAAGATTTTAGGCATTAGGAATCCATTCATTGTTTTTCATACGAATCATACATCGTTTTCACAGTTAAACTATGTAACACATCATGTAAATATGCATATATATATGCCTAAAATTATATTGTATGTGGTATGTGGAAAGTCGATGATGAAAATATCAATAATGCAGTAAAATGCTACTCTAAAAAAAATATAGTTACTAATTTTCTATCTATGCCAGTAATGCTACTTCATTTGTATAATATTATTATTATTCAATTCAGTTGTAAAGGAAAAATTTCTAGCTTTTATTAACTCAGATTTACATATTATTTATTATTATGTACAACATAATATAATATATGCTGTCCGTAATTTATCTATCGTATTGTACAAGCCTGACCTATATTCTAATGATTAGAATCTAATTCCCTGTTCAATACAGTAAATACATAGTAAAAAATATTACAGATACATATAAATATATTCAATATTAGTTCACAGCTATTCACTCCCATTCGTTTACTGGATATATAACGAGTTCAACTTGCACGCAGATACAACATGTATTTATTTATAGATTTGTATCGGATTTTATTAAAGACAAAAGAATACTCTGCGCTTTCACTCTACACTCTATTACAAACTTATGTATATTCCACTCATCGCTAATCGCAAAACAAAATTGCAAAAAGTACCCAAGAGTAGTTATTTTAAACTATCACTGGTAACTGGTACTCTAAACAATCAGATTGTACCGAAAAATTGATACTGCAGCGTGAAATTGTAATATTGAAAAGAATTACGAGTAAAAAAAACAACAACTATTTTCCAGAAAACAGGAACCATGAATTCAACTAGGATTCAAAACAGTATTTGAGACAACTTTGATTTATTATATGTTGACTTGAATTTTAAAGCGGATCAAATCAGACCAATTCTTGAGGAATATAACGCAAGGCTAGCGAAATTGGAGGAGGCCAAGTATGACCTGGAATACGCAGTCAAAGTCAAAGACTATGAGGTACAATTATTATTGCGTTCAGGTTTTTACCTGATCCAATGTGTGACTCCGCCATGCATTTCTTCATAATTCTTCTCTTCTTTTCAATAATAATTGTATGGAATGGATATGAAATGTATTCGTAAACTGTTGCTAAGCATCTTGCACACACTATTCTTGAAAGTCTCTTGGGCTGAATCTCTTTTTGGAGATGTCTGTAATAATATGTATTATTGCATCTGTATGATAATTAATTAATTCTAATGGAAAAAATTTAATACTATAATAATGTACCCATCTCGTATTTGTCTGCCTATATCAATCTATGTATGTATATCTAGCTATCTATCTATCTATCTTTCGTTCTGTCTCTTCATATATATGCTCGACCTCTACGAGTCTTTAATTCAGTACCATGTTTCAATGGCTCATAATATTGATTTCAAAGTTAGTATTTTCGCACCTTTTACTTGGTCTAACATAAAGTATTTTGATTGTAAACAGTATTACTCCTTGTATCATTCTATCAGTATTATTCCTTGTATCATTCTATTCACAAGGTACTTTTATAGGTAATATTTGAGTAAAAAAATATATTATAGGCATGCACACCATTTCTATCCAAATTCTTTTCAGTTTATTCCTTGTATGAAAATTTCGAAATTTGTTTTTCAGTGTTATATAAATAATACATAATAGCTCTTTTACTTTGTCAGTTCAGTTTTTTAAACTTTCTTTTTAAAAAATAATTGACTATGAATGATGCATCCGATTTTTTTTTTGCTGTATTTTGGCTTTTCGTTGAAATTTTGTAAAGCATCAGCATCTGCAGTCAGCCGTAAAGAATGATAATATTATTATGATTTATGAGAAAATAATTGAACCAAGTCACATTTATGTATGAAGTAAGATTGCTCTAAAATAGAGATTAACCCGGAAACTAAAGTTATAAATTTTGTCACAATATCATTTTTGACCAATAATAGTAATGATGATAATTATTAATAATGTTTATTATTGACCAAGTCTTACTGTGAGTAATTTTCTGAAAAATTACAATTCCAGAATGTATCTATTATTTATTTTGTAATTTTTTATAGCCGCATGAGTTATATATTATATGTATGTTATATTTTTTTCAGTTGTCGTTCTAATGAGTGCAATTTTTGACAGCAATAACTCATTTGATGAGTACTTTTTTCTAACCTTAAAGTACGTTAAGTAGGAAAGCAATGAGAATAATGGAATGAATTTTTATTTATTAGTTAGTTAATTATTATTTAATTATTATTTGATCATTGTAATTCATGGGATAACGTTTCACTCATAGGAAGGAGTTGAATCATAAAGGTACATGCAGTCACTTTTTATGTATGTAGGCATTCAAATTAGGGAAGTAACAGTGTACATGTAATGTTAATTGTGTGATTCTCCATACGTCGTCCTCATAAATGAAAAGAAAGGCCCGGTGAAAGTTTCTCCTGATTGTAAAAATGAATTTTAAAGAAATTCCGTTGTACAAAGGTGGTAATTACGCGTTACAGAGTCTATATAATAATAATATGAAATATGGTGTACATATTCTGACTCTTAAAGAAGTATTTAAAATCTATCAGTACAATCATGTACAAAAAACAAAAATGTGCAGAGTTAAGTAGTTTCTGTAAAATGTTGTAAACTTTGTATATATGAAAACAGAGTGCTCAGTTTGGATTTCCCATGTGGGAAAGGTTTGTTGAAACAAACAAAGAATTTGAATATTGAATGTTGGTTTTGGTTATGGTATATATATTTTGATCTCTCTAGCGGAGTTGCAGACAATAGTCAATTGAATAAATCTATTGTTTATTTCCTTGATATGTAGCTGAAGCACAAACAATAGTGAAGGAATACCATGCAAAAATTTACAAATTAGAAAGTGAGAAGTATGATGTGGAATGGCAGAACAAAGTCAAAGACTATGAGGTAAAAATATACACAACACCAATTTTCGACTACTTTAAAAAAAAACATCTCTTTACCTTCAAATCCGTGTTTCTGTATTTTCATTGTATTTTTTCCTTTAAATATATCTTCTTTTTTTTGTTACTTTTGAAGTTTACGATAGCATATTATTTTTTCATTAAAGCTTCAGTCTACCGTCTTACCATACAATAATAAGTAGTATTATTTTTCTTTTAACTGTATTTTTAAATATTGTCTCGAAAGTTCGTGCCAATCATTATTAGTATTATTTGATTTTGTCATTTCTCTATATATTTTAGGTATGTACGTATAGAAAATAGAGATAGCAATAGACTCATAATGCTAATGCTATTTACTGGATAAACTTTCTTTTTTCTTTTTTTTTTTGTTTCGTTTTCCCTACTTCCCCTTTGTTTTTATTTCATTTATGGAACCTGTACGTCTTTGCTAGTTGAATATGATTTTTTTACACATTTTTAATCAAATATACGTTGCGCAATTTTGCAATTTCCAAAGCGTCATTATAGAGGCGATTACGTATATTTCACTAAAATAATGAATATTGTGGAACTTTTCTTTTCTACCGTTGTGATTTCAATCAACTTCATAAACAAACATTACCATTTTAAATATCTACTGCCAACTCACTCTTATATACTATACGTTTATTTGAATATTGCAACGAATAACTTATGAATAATAATAATAACTCTCATTTAAATTACAATCTCACTGAGCTTCTTGCTGATAATAATGTGTACAAACGTATTCCATTATTATTGCTGATAGCGAGCCGTTCCTTATATGAGATTATTAAATCATTATAACTATATTATATTATACAATTTATATATATATGTACTACGTACTTGTTTAACATTTTACGCAACTTGACATGACCTGATCATGTATATATATATGTATATGTATTTGTGTATTACGATATATAGCCGTAGTAGTGAAACTATTGAGTAACAATGTAATTGGAACAGAAACAGATAAAACCTGAATTTTGCCTTTTTACCCACACTCTCTCAGTTTTGTCACGTAGTTTTTTTTTCAGTTTTACGGTAATCATATCAGTTTCGAGTCCTTTAAATACTTGATATTTTGTAGTAACTTTTTCTGTATATATACTTAATCCGTAAGTTTGATATGTAACATCTTAATTGTGAGTTTTGACATGTTATATATTTAGGAGCCTTCAAATTTAGGATTTTCAAGTTTACATCTACCGTAGTAATGGAATAGACCGTTCAATGATTCTGAAACTTATTTTATTTTACCAATGACATTTGACATTTCATTACCACTTAAAATATATTATTATGCTTAAAAAATTATCTTTGAAAACTTAGACAACGTAGCTTATTTGCAGGGAGATGGTGTAATTTTTGTAAATATACACGTTTTTTGTAATTTAACTTCTATCACATATTTGACTGTGGCATTTCAAGTTGATTAAGGAGCCATGTAAGAGGTGAATACGGAGAATCAATCAATAAATTACTAGTAGTAATGGGGTATGATATGAATATATCGATAATATGAATTTCAATCGAAATTATTATGACCTTTATCTCAAGAATTGGAATTTCACAGAGTGTATCATGCTTCGTCATATATTCTTGTACGTATTACTTAATATTTTCAAGAAATGTGAGTTGGAATTAGTTCTTATATGGGTTTTCTGATTCTATGTACTATGTATTCTCTCTTTTACTTATTACTTGAATCATAATATTATTATAGAGGATCTTCAAGAAGTTTGCAAGCAGTATAATGAACGCGTATTGCTGTGCGAATCACAGAAATGGGATTTGGAACATGAAGTTCGAAAAAGAGACTACGAGGTTATTATTCTTTCTTCTAAAATTTTCTTTATACAACTTTTAGTCACTAAATTTTCATTAGTTGTTTTACAATATTAGCGAAAATACTTATATATTGCGTTATTACTACATACTTTCTTTGTTTTTTTTCCGTTTAATCTTTTTTTTAATTACTAAATCGCCAGCTGTAAAAACGTTTTTAATCCAAAAGTTTCAAAATGGATTTTTTTTTTTTAAAATTTCAACCTATTATATTGTATTATGGTCCAGACATGAAATAGAATGATAATAGCACTAATAATGACTTATTATTGTTATTATCATCTTTTCGATATGTATTAAGTGTTAACTCGTGCTTTACTTTACGAGTATAGCTTACACTGTGATAAATTGACGTTTAATATTATTACAGGTTTCTATCAAAGTGTAAATATCTTCACTTTTTTCTTTAAAAACAAAATACCCAATGTATAAAACATTACGTTTAATGTTTACTGGTTTACTTCTTATGTTTTTTTTGTTTTGTCAAATGATCCCAGTTTTTTTTGTTTTATGATTTACTTTTTGATGATGAAAAAGGGGAATATTTTTCTAAGAGAGTGATGTGAGGGCTTTAAAGCGCTATAGTTATAGCATTGCCATAAAAATGTAGGCCTTTTTTGCCTTGAACCAAAACCAAAATTCGTTGGGATACCTCTGTATATAATTGTCTGTGTATATTTCATAAGATAAGAAACAAACAGCGGACTTATATATATGGCTCTATTCCTTTTCTTGCTTTTTTAACGGACTTAATGGATGTTACTATTATCTCGTGTATTACTTCATGTTCACTATTACTGTCTACTATATATATTTTACGTGTCTTTCTACTTTCTCCGTATGAGCATTAAAGTTTCTTACATGTCATACACTCGTTGTGTATAATATATATATGTGTGACTGTGTATTTCTAAACCTTACGTTTGAGTGCACTTGATATTCTTTAAATTTTTCTTGTACCGTTCCTATTTCGTTTTATGTGATGTTCTCGAATTCGCTGCAAATTTTTAGTGGAGGGTTTATTCATCTCACATCACACATATGTATATAATATATTGATCATTAATAATTATTGCCATTTATTTGTATAATTTTTCATGAATAATTAATTTTTTGAGCCATAATAATGCGGTATATATCCTGTACAATTTTTAATACCACAACTTTGCCATGTACTACTACTAATGATACGCACAAAATGCGTTACTATAATGTAATATCGTGTTTATTTGTTGCTGCTGTGACACATACATGTACACATATTAGATGTTCAAGAGAAACACAACCATGAAGTAACATAATGCCATTAGTATCCGTTTTCATTTTCTTTTTACAAAATTTTTGTTACCAGCCTTGTCGTACAATTTTCAGTACAATATTTACTAGGAAAATAATGTAAAATAATACATGCATTATACATTGATGTCACCTTATATGCGTGCGTACATCAAAATCATTACAATATGATTACAACATTTTATGTATTACTTTTAATCTTTGGTAACATTTAAATTCATACTTTTCTGTTGCTGTAAAATTCAGTTTGTTTCAATGTACACATGTTTACATAGAAAAGACAATGGCAGTTTTATTTCACATTTCTTCTCACATCGACACATTTTGAAATTTTCTTGTCCTGTCTAGCCATAATTAATAATAATAATTATTAGTAGCATCCGGCTTCTTTTTAGGCATAGGTTTAATTTTCAATACTTTTGTCCATCATTTGTACAATAGTTCTAAAGTCCTGTAGATTACCAGTACTAGTCTTCAAAATCTTTTCCCCTGTATTTTATATTGTCTTTATCGCTTTCTCTCTTCCCAATTTTTTTTACTTCTAAAACAACTTGAACATTGCAAAGAACGGCAACTTTAAACTAATGGTTTTGTTTAAGCCCGCGTCTAAATTACTTCAGTTACAAATATTTGAATGTTTATAAAATTTTAAATGTATCAAAGCAGCATCACTGAGTGCTACATTATATAACAACTTTGTAGTTTTTTAAATCAAATCCTACAACTTTCCATTCAAAACTGATTAAAGTTTCAAGTGTGGTCCTACGTGCTCACGTAGGTACATTTGTAAAATTTCTAGTATACAAAAATGTGTCAAATAATGTCTGTTATGAGATACATGAAAAAAATTTAGTTACGCAGAATCTTGTAAAAAAAAGTCTGTTAATGATGATGTAGATAATTTAGATACCATCTATTCCTTGTGATACTTTGATAGGGAAATGAACAAAGGAAATTTCAATCTATATTATGATGTATGTATTACGGATATTGAAATACAGCATGTAGTTAAAAGGGGGGGTTTGAAAATTACCCACTGTTCTGAAAATGTGGTGTTTATGTAGAAAACTTAAAAATAAGTATTCAATATTTTAGTCTTATAGAATGTAAAATTTCATTATTTAACTTATTGCCCATTAACAAGATCACAACCAATTCTAATGGGCTAGTCAAATAACAGTGCATATTTTTTTTTAAACAAAGTTGCTACCATGTACGTTCTCAAAATACATAAACAGCAACGGTTTAACAATCAAAGATTATCATACAAATATGCAGAAATCAAAACTGTTTGTGTTTTATTCATTCATGGAGATTCCTTATCTTATTCATCTATTCCTTTCCATTCAAAATTTGTCACTACCCAGTTTTATCGTAAATTACTATAACGAGTCGGGTTCTTCTTTATAACCAAATTTCTGTATAGTGTAAGACTTTTTTTTCTCAATTTTTAACAGTAGAGTCTAATGATTTAGTTTTTGATCTTCTGTTGAACCCTAAGTTTCTTATTTCTTACTTTCTTTTCGTTTATGTGAATGTATTCATATATTATACACTTTGAACACAACGATGTAAACGCCCATAAAAAGAAAGCATGCCTTGGCATACTTTCACTTGAACGGGTTTGAATATATATGTCTTAGGCATAACGACATTTAGACAATTTTTCCAATATATGTTTTATGGACTGTAGTACAAAACAAGACATTTTCTTATACTGTTATATTGGCACTTACATTTGACATGTATGTTTTAGGATGTATTTCTCATAATTTGTAAAAGTTTGGAACAAAAGGAAAACTTTTTTATAATTTTCATGATTTTTCTCTGAGTATTTTCAATGGAGCAGTTGAATAGTGTGATGACCTTTCAGACAACACAGTGATTTCACTATTACTAGTCTTTTCTTTTCAAAGATAAAAAAGGCCTACATTTTACTACTGTTTTTTAATCAATTAATCTACTGCTGCAATGTTCACCAACTTTGTTAAAAAATATTCTCAGTACTATCCATCGTCAAATTGTATCATTATCATTTACTCGTGTAATCGTATTTTTATTTTTGTATACTCTTAAACAAAAAAATCTCTACTAGTTTAGTATCATATTCCAAATCCAGAACAAAATCTACATGGCATATATTTGATTATGTACAATGTGGTTGATGTAATAATAACTCAAGTAATTACTAGTAACTTGCAATAATATTATTGCACTTTGGAAACATGTATTGATACTTAAAATCATACATATTACGACATGTACCAAATTCTGTATTATTATTAGTACATCATAGCAAGCGTGTACATACATAATTAAATATATATATATATATAATATATATATAGGGAATCCAATGGAACGGAATGCCAACACGTCAATTTTTATAAATTAGTGCTGTATTATAATTTTTTATATTATACAGTTTTTAAAAACAAGCATTTAAGTGGGAACAAATCTAAATGTTGACACAATATCTCCCTGCAAATGACAAAAAGAAACAAAATGCTAGCCAATTATTAGAAAACATGTTTTTGTCACTTTCTTACGTTCACTCGTAAAATTTAAAAGATTCAGTTCCTTCTTATCTATTCTACAATTAAAATATGTTTACGAACAGAAAATAATTTCATGTAAGTGACTACATTGTTTTTTATCAAGTTTTTTGAAATTTGGTTTGAAGTATCACTGCTAAATATATTATGCAACATCTCATCCTAGTACTTTACATGTAATAATTGTGATTTAATCATAGTTGTAATTGTCAAGCCCCCCTTTATTTTATTTTCTACATGCATACATAAATACATACATATATATATACATATATATGCATCATATATATTAGATTGGAATTTCTCACAAACGTTTTTTAAAGTTTTATATTTCATTCTTCTTCCTGCCTAAAAAAATTAAAACTTTGTCGTTTACCTTTTCTTTTGTTATTTCTCATTTTCTTTCTCGTTCGTTTTCTGTATGCTATAATATATCTTATATCACATGTCTTATTTTGTCTTTTTTCCATGTGCTACCATTACATAATGAAACATATGCTATTAAGACGAAATACCGTTTTTCAATGTGACTAATACCTACTGCAATAATTACTATGATTCCTTTCCTTACAATATAAAAATATAATGAAAAATCTTTGTACCTTGCGTTCTATACCGTACTTTCTCTCCTACCCCTTTCTCTGTCTTTCTAGTCTTTATATCTGTTTGTCTATTTATATTTTTGTCTCTCTATTCAAAGATTTATCCTATACATTATTATACCCTTCTAGTAATGTTTTCTATTTCTATCTATCTATAAATATGTCCATTGCGTTGTAGAACTTTCAATTTATTCTGTATTTTTTTCTTCAAATTTCCTCAATAAAAAGAAAAAGTAGGAATACTTCCACAATGAACATTATTGTGAATTTAAATTTATGATGTATAAAGAAACCAAAAGCTGCTATACGTTTTAAATTTGGAAATTATGAAAGTTAAATCTATATTATTATAATATTAGTGTTGTATGTGTATTCAATGTCCATGATGATGTACATCATGTAATGTCTGTTCTATATTACGTAATCATCAAAGAGTATTCGTAATTGAAAATATGTACACATGTAAATGTGTATTGACCTTTGATGATACAATGGTCAATGGACAATTATTACTAAGTATTTTATGGTAGAAAAATGCAGTAGACAAAAAACCTTAATACGGTAACTTGTACAAACATTTTGTGGTCGGGTTTATGTGTATTTTAAGAGATTTAGGGACACTATCAATGACAATGACAGTTATTATTTGTGTGTATAACAATATTATTGAGAATTCTCAGTCTAAAATTAGCGTCTTCAATATTTTGTGACTAAGATCTTTTGTCGTATTCTTTCCTACACCATCCTTTTGTCCTTCTGTCCGATTTCAAAATTTCCAAAAATTTTCTGTGGACGACAACAGTAATAATTATTCCCATATATACCATTACAGAAAAATTATGTTCATCCCTTGCTTTGTAGATCCGTGTTCCGATTACTTGTCTGTTTTGTGTATGTTCCAAAAAGCAAACTGCAAAAAAAAGCCAAAAACAAAATTGCCACCAACGCCATTATTTGTGAATTATTTTTTATTAGTCTTTTTCTCGTCTACTTGTGTTCAGTCATCGTGTTCTTCAACATGACACCGCCGTTATGTTTTCGTGTAGCGTTAGTATGTGGTTATTCTTGTTATAAATTCATTTGTCTCGCCTTGCAAACCTCCTTGCCGACCATCCAAAGCCATTGCAAAAATTATTATTGTTTATATGTAAAAAGACGCCAAAGCAAAAGCAAAACAGCAAACACTGAAAAATTTCATGCCGTTTAATTTGCAAATAATAATAATCATGGCTAAATCTAAATCATACATTATAATCATAATATGACTAGGCAGAGTTTATATCTTATATCATTAGTTGGTGCCTTGATTAAAATGTCTGTCTCATTTCCCATTACAAAGGATTACTTGTATCATATTATTTATATTTTAGCATGGGAATTAGTTTCCTAGTTTCTTAGTTATAGATCTTGTAGACCAGTAATCTGTAATACATAATAATAATACATGAATTAGTATTTTTAATTATTTGTAGTTTAGTTTGTAGTGCCATAAACATAGAACCATTATTTAATTATCTAGTGGAGTAATTTTAGAATTTGTTATGTATTAGAACATGTAGTTTTTAGTTTCAAATATTTCATACATATAGAGGTGTAGTTATGTAAACCTTTGTGACTGTAGTATGATTTTTTTTAGTGTACAAGTATATGGTGTAAAGCACTTGTATTTGTACTATCTGTTGAATTTGTAGTCTTTTCATTTTTTTCATGGGATGAAGCTCAACTCTGGATTACATGGAGAGAGTCACCGGTCGTAGAAAACTGTTTGTCATTTTTTTTAGTACTTTTTTAATTTTTGCATGACGTACTGTTTTGTTTTTTGTTTGCAAAAAGTGGGAAATGAAAGTGCACCTATATTGATGCATTGAATATTATTTAAATAATTAGATTAGTAGAATGTCTTTACAAAGTTGACTGCAAAAAAAAAAGAATGTATATAATGAATACCTTTTAACGATTAGATTTTCAATCATTTAACGTTTAAGATTCTTTGCTTCTTCACCGCTAAAGTATCACTATCGTTTGTCTGTGTTTTAGAATTTTTATATTGTTTTCGGGTCTGATGTGCTTGAGTTATCAATGTCCTGTACTTTGTATGCTTGAATGCGGATATTTACGTGTAAAATGGGACGAACCACAGCTTGTTGATTTGTATGTACGCTGTATTTTTATCTCTTGTTAGCTTTTGTTTGTATATTGTGTAGCTTTGCATTCTGATTGAGATGTTGATGATTATGTATGAGAGTCTATATATATTATTATTATTGTGTGTCCTGTATTTTTATTTCTTTATTTTGAAGAATGAGTTGTCAAGTTTGTTAATTTTAAGGACGAAGAAATTTTGTGCTAAATTTTAGAAGCTTGAACATTGAATACCAAAGCTCAAGCAAAATAGAAAGTAGAAACTTTCTCCCAGTAATAAGCAACTGTGAGCATTGAATTCAGTCAAACAAGCTCCCAAATAAAGCACAGTATTTTTTTGCTTTAATTATTACTTTCACTACATTTTGTAGTGAAAGTATCATTTGTAACTACACATACGAAATAAAATTCATTGGTCATTTTGTAACACATGAAAACCTTATTTATACGACTTTAACTTTGAAAAACCAATGAATTTGTCTCGTTTGTAAAATTCAAAGTAAATTTTTTTAAACATACACAAATAACAGTTTATGTATTATTTGCTAGTACCAACAACATGTTATTATGATTTTGTTATGAATTATATCCAGTAAAATGATATATATTTTTTGTTTTAGTTTTTTTTTCAATTTGTTGCATGTAATATAATACTTTTTCGGATTTTTGTCCGTTTTTTATTTATAAATTTAGTATAATTGATACGTTTCATAGTGGGTGTGTATATTCCAAAATTAATCGAACCATGTAATGAATTTTTTAGATCAACGAACTTAACATCCAAGTTAATGACTTGCGAGGCAAATTGTGAGTTTATCATTACTTCTAAATAGAACCTATGATTTTTTTAAAAATACTTTTGAACTACAAACATTGAGTGTTTGGTATGGGTTAAGTATTGAAGTTTTTACTTTATTTATAAAATGTGTGTTATCAACAGCGTGAAACCAACCCTCAAAAAGGTGTCCAAATATGAGAACAAATTCGCCAAATTGCAAAAGAAGGCCGCCGAATTCAACTTCAAGGTACTAATAATCCTCATTTAGAATAATCATGGTTTGCAAGAAAATCAGTGAGCCCTGAAAACGTGGATTTACTCTATGATAATCCTTTCTACTTATAACTTATAACAATATTTTCAGTTATAATATTTGTTTTTGAACATGTCTTAAGTCTTAAAACTATATCCCATGTAAAAGTTTAAGATATAATAATATTCTACTTACACTTAAATTCCAAAACAAAGAAGACAGAATCGAGAAAATGTCATGATTAATATTTTGCTGTGTCTTGTTTTTCTCTCTAGAACCAACTTAAACAAGTCAAGAAGAAGGAATTCACCCTGGACGATGAAGATGATAAGGACCGTGCCAAGAAGGACAAACCTGAATGGACAAAAGCTAAGGATGCTAAAGCCGCTGAAGTGGAAGCAGCTGCTTAAAAAAGTTTTCTCAATTAAATTCCTCCTTGTCCATTTTAAACTATAATATTTAATTATTAATCGATGTCTACCACAAGCAACAACTTAAAAATCACACCAGCAACAACAACAGCAACATAAAAAAGGAACAACAAAGAACAAACACATGAAGAACAAATCACAAAAATCCATCCAGTCCTGTGAATTTGTAAGAATTTGAAAAAAAAACAGCCAACTTAACGCCCATCAGTGAAACCAGATAATACATTCTTTAAGAAAAAAAATATCTACATACATGTATATATACTCTGACACTTTAAAATACGTTTCAAAAAATAACCAAATTGTATTCTATAATATATATAGTACTGTTGTAATATTTTGATTATATTATTATTATTACAAACAATGATAACATCTGGAAGAAAAACAAAAACTTTGATTGTATTCATTTGTAAATGTATAGGAAAAACACGTTTTTGTGTTGACACATACTCGAGCTGTGTATACAATTAAAAGTTGATTAAAAAGTTCATAACGATAAATAATAATAATAATTATTGTTATTATTATCACACTGTATGTATTGTCACTTGTGTATATAAGTACTTTTAATACGCAAAACTTTATTCAATATACAAACCAAAAAGCTTTATATCATATCTTTTATCTCCAGCAATGAAAAGATACAAACCATCAATACAAGGGAAAGGAATAAAAGTAAACCAAATTTGCATTCTTGAGAAAGTATACAGGAAGGACAAAGAAGGCATGAAAAAAAGTTGGCTGAAACAGTATGAAAAAAAATTTCTCTATCGTTCTTTCTCTCGCTCCTTTCTCTCTTTCACTCTATTGTACATGATAATATGATATAATATATGTATGACATTGTATTGTATAAAACATAATGAGATGTATGTTATTATTTACGCGTATGATAGGAATACGGAAAAATATATTTAAAGCACGTTGTATTTTATTGTTGTCAACAACAAAACAATAGTGGACGATGATGGCTCGAATGTCATTTAATCCAAACTATAAATTATTATTACTATTTATTGTTATTATTATACTCATTAAATAAATTATATAATATATACAACATAAAACATAATAATGATAATTATTATACTTATTAAATTACTTTCGTCATTGTTAGATCTTTTAAATAAAAATTTTGCTCTTCTTTACGATATAATATTATGTAACTGTGTGTGTAGAAAAAGCAAGCAAGCAACAAACAAACGATCGATTATTCATGAATTAGAATACTTCATTCAAATTCAGTAGAAAAAAAAATAGTTCCTCGGTTTGTCGATATGAATGATACCATGATTGCCATGATATAGGTGACTACAATATTATGCAATAATTATTATAATAATGCTAATGATAGCTTTTGAAGCAAGTAAAAAGTGCAGAACAAGAAATAATATCAAGAAACTTTCATTTTCTCCATTGTTATTGTGAACGTTGATGATGATGATGGCAGCAAAAACAGTGGCCAATGATTGAAGAAAGAACGATAATATAAGCGATCTGTCTATTATAATAAAAACCCATTGTTAAATAACTTTACATTATAAAATTTAGAAATCGCGTGGGCATGTGTATACTGTTTACATACGCATTAGTGCTTAATTTGCACACAATTTTTTCACCGTTGCATGTATACTTGAAATAATTCCGAGTCGTCATCTTTACTTTTCTTATTTTTCCTACTTAGTTTTAATTTCAACATCACACATAGACGATAATAATTAATTTCACAAAAATTTCCAGCTCAAGAATTTGACCAATTTTGAACACGATCCTTAGTTGTTTCAGGTCTAAAAAGACAGTTTTCCATCAATTACTAAGATAACTGCAATCGATACAAACATCCATTTACTGAAAAATGTAATGCCTATAGTCTCATTGACACGTTGACTATTATCTGACAGGTTCGTGATTGATTTTAGGAATAAAATCAATCTCTCTTTTCAGCTCTACCTTTTATCTCAAAATTCTATGTCATTTTTCATCATATCGAACAAATGAATGAATAGTGGCAGATGTTGTTTTGTTATATAAACTGTCTCACAATTTAGTATTTCATTTTCATCTTTAATATGTTTAGTGTCCGATATATATGATGTATTACACGATGCTATTTATATTGTCATAATCCATAATAAGGTGTCACAGACAGTTTGTTTGGAATATTTCAGTTTGTAATGTGTTATCTAACAATACATGTATGTAATATATTAATATAGTATGGTACATACGTACATACACACACATAAGTGTACGTCGTGTATTATATTGTATAATATGAAACCTAAATTCAATTCATAATCCATAAAAATAAATGCACACGGAGTTAGTTTTCAGTCTATCAACAAAATTGTCTCGTGTCTGGAGTTTGGAATTTGCCAGCAGCATCCTTTGTATAAAGTGTAATAAAAATGATTTCCTTAACATGGCTTCTTCTTCTCTCCGTGGTATTTGGAGAGATTTCTGGAGAAACTTATTACCAAAATCCTATTCTTTCATCGAGCAGTCCAGATCCATATGTCATTCGACGAGGAGCGTATTACTACATGATTTTGTCTGATAGCCACAGGAATATGAGGTTGATAAAAATATAATAATAATAATATTTCTGAGTCAAAATCACTAACTAAATTTTTCTTCTTGCAAATACATATATATATATAATATGTGTAAAGTATAAATAGGTATTAGGTATTAGGTATGCCTAAATTTTTATGTGTCTTGTGTATGTTTTACATTATATGCTAAATTATTACTGATCTTGATGGTATTTTCAATATGAAACGCAGTGTCCTCCGTAGTCCCATTCTGACAGACTGGCGAAATGCAACTCAGAGAGTTATCTATACTGCTCCAGAGGGTATGGATAATTTGTTTGCTCCAGAAATGCATTATGTACGTGGTGAACTATACATTTATTTCACGATGGATGATGGCTACGATGAAAATCATCGTATGCACGTTTTAAAGGCTACAGATCCAAATACACCAGATGGGGATTATCAATATTTGAATCAGTGAGTATTTTGTTTTAACATGACAAGGAGCAAAATTAGCAGTAAAGTGCAAAACAGTAGCTTGCAACATACCTCCCTGTATATCTTACAACTTACGTTGTTTACATGAATTCACATTGTCTATTTAGAATAACACATGAAGTAGAAGACTACTTTGCGATAGATGGGACAATTTTATCTGTGACTAATGGAACCGATTCGGACGATTTATATTTCATATGGAGTGGATGGCCTGAAGCGACACTTGGCGGAAAACCATATGGTGCAAATCTTTATATATCGAAAATGACAAATGCTACACACATTTCAGTCCTGAGCCAAAGTCATATTTAAGGTGGTCACAACCTTATTTTTTTTAGGTCTTCACAACCGTATTTAAGGTGT
>JAQGBH010001341.1:0-33899 GCA_034698265.1 Sminthurinus aureus | reverse complement strand
ATCAAAAGAATTACTAAATGCTAGAATTGAATGAACGGGGGGTTTTTTTTAAGTAGTAAAAATATCGTTACGTTTATGTCCAGAAATCACATAATATAAAAGCTTCTCACGATTAACTTTTGACCTTTTCCGTAATATTTCTTTCAGCAGTAGCAGATATTAGAAATAATATTATAATTTTACACTAAAACACCTACTACCTACTGCTGAATTTCCCATAGGAAAATTCAAAAATACATGTTTTTGTTCAAAAAACAAAAATATAACTTTGTCTTTTGTAATTTAACATGGACAGCACTAATGTACGACGTAAGGGCTTAAATAAGGGACAATCTGACCATTTACCAATTTAAGAACGCTGTGTTTATCGTATATACATGTAAAACAAAGAAAAATTACTATCTAAAATATTTACTATTAAAATTAGAAATGCATTACAAAATATCCTTAGGTAATACTCAATTGCATTCATTTCAATATCAATGTAAACAAATCACATGTCGTGTAAACATTTAGATCAGAGAGTATGTGTAAACATACATCTATGTATGTATATTATTATTAAAATAGTTTGGAGCGATTTAACTCGACCATGATTCATTAGATCACCTAGATTGTTTTTCTTTCTGTCCTTAAAGTCCAAAAAAGGAAATGTTTCAACCCGCCTCCCTATCAGTTAAAATCTCAAACCATCATTAGTACTTTTACATCAAATCACAAGTCCCTGCAGTTTTCCAATTGCAAGTATTACATTTCGTTTTTTCGCTCTATGACATGAAAATGGCAGAACTTTTCAAAAAAAATCTGGTTTTTAGTTTTTACAGATCAGCGAGCTGGTATAAATGATTAGATTTCTTTACAACTTTAAAACTGTTGAAATCTTTAGTGCTGATAGGAAGATATAATCGTTTCTGATTTACCGAAAGGGATATCTCTTTTCAGTTTACTAATTACAAGTCGGTGCAAATGTTAAAACATTAATTCATTCATAATAACACATGTAAGGAGAAGGAATCAAAATCAAGTTCCCGATTTCCGATATCAAAAAATATTTCGAGATAAACAGTGTATAATTTTAATGCAAAAACACAAGACTGCATTCAAAACATTCTTTGGTGTACAAGAAGAATTTAAATTACAAATAACTTTTTAACGGTGTTGTGTCTTGTGTAATTTGTCTACATACGTTTTATATTGTGTAGTGTAGGATGTAGGTTGAACTTCTTTTTTTTTACTTTTGATTTCATTCAAACTGTAAAAAAATTAATTACCTTGTAATCTGACATTCCTATCTTAATATTGGTGACTCATTTAAGGAATTTATGTATAAAGTTTCGGACATGAAAAAGTGAACAATAAACCATAAAATGTAACAGTATTCAATCAAAAAATATTATAGTACTGATAAAAAATCCATCAACATTTGACATTCTCAACACCTTTTAAAGAGTATTTGAAGAGCTCACATAATAATATTATGATAATATCCATCAATCATGATTCATGATCACCACACTTAAGTAACTTTGTATACTTTATCTTGTTTAGTGTGTTTTAGAAGTTGTATAATAATATGATTGAGCTGATTAATAAAACCATTACAATGAAAATGGATTTGAAGAGAGCATTTTTTAAAAGGAATTTTGTTCAGGTTTTTGAATGACTATTATTATTATTATTATTACTTTAATTTTTTTGAATACAAATCTGTTTATATTTTGAAAAGAATGAATGCATAATATTTAAAGTATTACATATTTTTATTGTTTTTGTTTTAGAATTGGAAATCTAGTCTCTTTAAATACATTCATTCACATTATGAAGTAAACTACAAAAGACCCCTTAACAAAATACAAAAAAAGAAGAAAGATTAATACTTGAAGACATAATAAATATTATACACAGTACACAGTTTAAATTTGAAATAAGTAAGGAGGACAGGAGGCAGGAGCTGGATCCATAGAAAAAAAAATGAAAAACGGGACATCCTCTGAATTTTTCATCCAGGATTCTACATCAAGGTAATAGTAATTTTATATTATGCATAGTACCTTAGTACCTATTAGCTATGTTGTAGTTACAAGTATTGTGTCCAGGTATGGAATGAAATATGAAAGTACACATTCAAATGAGTATGTCTACAGAATATAAAACGTTATACAAATACCTTCCATCCGTTATCTACAGATTTTTACTTACAAAATTAATGCTACTACCACTTGACTTGGCATTCGATGAGCTATCCTCTCTTTTTGAGACTCCTTGAGATGAATCTTTCTCTCTCTTAGTCAGTAGTTTCTTATCTTTTCTTCTTCTTTATATTCTTGCTCTTCAAGTCATTTTATAAGTGTAAAAAAAATGAAGAATCATAATAATATTATGGCCCGTGCGAGGAAAGGTGCCTTAAGAATACTTATGAAATGGTACGAGTAGTTATGCGTAGCTCCTTTCAACATTCATGTTTCCTTTTTTCTTCTCTTTTTATTCTATTAGACATTACACACTCTGCATATATAGGTTGTATAAATAAAAGATACAACTTATATGCATCGTATAAAAAGTCAATCGCTATAATAATATATACTTGGTACAATATTATTATATATAGGTGGAATCTTTAGATACCATACGTATTATGAGAATGATGAATAGTATACAGTATGATATGGTGGTCGTTAAATTATTGTTTTATAGAATTATAGGTAGATGTTGGTTTATTTACATGAAGAAAGCAAGATAAGACCGAAGAAAAGAAATCATGTAGCCTGAACTTTAGCTGTTGTTAATTAATTCTGAGGTGCGTGTGTTGAGCTTCTGGTGAGCATGTTGGTTTTTGTATTAAATTAAAGTAATAAGTATTCAAAAGATACCATTATTAGTCATAATATATTATGTACTATGCTCTATTCCTTGTTATTCTCTCCTTAGTTTGATAAATGATCATAGATGAGAACATCCCACTTTTAACTATATATATGTATTATAGGCATGTGGTACAATAATGATGGTGCTCTTTCTAAAAGTTTTCCTAGCGTAAATAGCTTAAACAGTGTGTTTGATTTTAGATTTTTTATGGAGAATATTATATGTTTGACACAAAATAGGAAGTTTGATTTTCTTGTACTCTAAGGTCGTATGTACTACTGTCTCCTAAAATTATGTTGTGCATTATGCAGAAAATGTGTAAAATTGTGATTCAAAACAAAATATTTTATGTGACCATACAAAAGTGTCTAGGAAGGAAAAGAGATAGATAAAGATTCGGTACATGGTAAATGTATAGAAACTTTGTATTGTGTATTTTGACAAGAGGAGAGAACATCTATGAATAACTACTTTTTTTGGATACCTTTCTCATATACCTAGTGTAAAATATGCTGTTTGACTGTAGAAAAAAGAGGAGTACTACTGTGAAATAAATGGAGAAAGAAAATATATAACAATGGTGATGATGATGCACATCATGATAATCATGTAAAAGAGTCTCGTGCTAACCATGTGTATCTGGTAGCTTAAGTAGCAGATTTAATAACTATCGTCTTGCTACTGTGGGAGGTATGCATAAAAAACTTGAAATTTTTTCTATCAACAGGGGTGTACATTATACATAAGTTCAACAGATTATTCATTCTGGACTTTTCTCATGTAAAATGGCTTTTTACACGAAAAAATATAAAGAATCGTACAAATAGTTTTCGATTTCATGTATATATACTTTGGATTTTACTTTTTCAGTTGAGTAACTCAAACGTAGCTCAAGTACTCTAGCAAAATACAAAATTATATTATGATACTGAATCAGCATTACTGATACATTATGTAGAGTGTATTAAACCCCGTAAAAGTTGTCTTCTTGTCAATTTTTGTCTTCATTCTATTAGTCAGTATTCTTATGTGTAAAAAAATTACCTGTGTGATGTGTATTCAAATAAAAAACGGAACCATACTGATGGAATCAAACAAGTTTAGGGTTAAAATAAACAAGGGAAAAAGTTGTGACCAGCATTAGAATGAACCATGTTGTGTCTAGTGTATAGTAACAAAATTTCCATAAATAAGCAATAATATTAGATTTCATTAAAACAACAGCAACAACAATGGACCATAAATTATGGCAAACGCCGGTAGAGTGTTGAATTCAATTAATGATAGTTGATAGTGTACATGGAATATAATTTTTGATGCATGCATTTATGTATAATATGTCATGCCGAGGAAATTAAGTGACTACTTCTGGTTCACAAAATATGCGTAGTTTTAAAATATTATATTATAAGTAAATCCTAACATCAGATTAAATACAGATTATTCTCATATCCTCATCACCACCATTGTTATTATACGGTTATAAAGAATCTCTGAATATTTTTACTTGCAGTATTTTTTATTGAACGTAAACGATCCGAAACTTCAAGCTGTAATAATTTTATTACTACAACTTCAGGTAGCTGTTCACATGTAAAAAAAATTGAAGGAAACACTGACATGTCGTGAATGAAGACGACCCAACCGAAAACTTGTAATTTTTTCAAATGTTGACTAATTGACTATTACTAATGGTTATTTTCTTGTAGTTTTTATCTTTAAAAAATACAAAAAGAAAGGATATTACTTTCATGCACTATGTGTTTGGCTCACGTTCGTTTATGTTCCATAATGTACAATGTACAATATTATATTATGTACATGGGAAGTTTGGAATACATTATAATATAACATCTCCCCTATTCTTGATGTTTCTCTTTGCAATTATAATGACCCTCACCTCTATTCATTTTCATTTTCCATATCCTCTCAAAACGACAAAGATGACTCAAACGACAACGAGGCTTCTCGGTCTGTTCTGGACAGTGATTTTCCACATGTAAAAAGAACATGGATATAATATTATTATAGGTAGTAGATTTGAAATTTGAAGCCGTTTGGTAAATTGCACATATTACATTATGAAAGCGTCATATGTCTTGAATATTATTATGTTTTACTTTTAATACGCATATTATGTATGCCTACATGTATGTTTCATGTACACTTATGTGTGTACTATTGTTTCCTCAAAATAACTTTGAAACTTTTTTATGTGATATTTCCACACGTAAATTTTAGTTACTCAGTCTTACCCACTGTTGCATGTGTATGTGTGTGTGTGCTTCATGTATTTTTTGTGCATATTTTGTTTCATTGTTAGAGAATGACAGATTTTGTCCTCTTTCTCCATTTCTCTTAAGAGTTGTCGTTAAGTTCGGTTGGTATCGCACACATGCATCCACCACTACTAAGGTGTAGAATAAATGTGCACATATTTTCATATGTTGACTCGTTCATACGTTGTAGAATACATGAAGAGCACACAAGAAACAACAACATAAGGAGCAAGTAATAGTAATAATGATAATAATAATAATAATGACGAGTAGGTGCATTAATAAATAGTAGTAGTCGTCATTTCAGCCATGAGCAAATTATGCTTCTTCCTGTTCATGGTCTATTGGCTTCTACTACTATTCTCTCTGTTGACGAAAAATGCAATTTACTCCTACGTTTTTATACCTACAGTCACACGTTAACATAGCGTACATGAGCTCAAATACATTACATATTGCGTATTACTATTATTGTTATTTTTACTTTATTCTCATATTTCTAGATGTAGAAAAACATTTGAAAGCTTAACTACATGTGTGATCTGTCATTCGTCATTTGTTTTAGATTCTTTCGTCGGTTTTACAAAATTTTCCATTATTTTATTGTAAAACAGATAACACTTTAGGTTAATATGAAATATTTTAAACATTTTGATAGAACTTATAATATGTACTGGATTTAATTCGATATTAATAAAAGGGGGTTCTAACATATCAGGTCCAGAGTGATCATGCAGAAAAGATTGAATACCAAAGTCAAGTGATCTTCTGTACGAGAAATGCTTATTTCAATGTATTAGTTGTATCCTGAATCCTAGGATCTGGTAGTTATTAATGGAATTCTTGAAAATTTCCAATTATACAAATGTTCGTTCTGTAACTCAAATTATTCGATGTAAATATTATGGTCCATATAAACTTTGTAGGTAGTACAGTGTTGGAAACCAAAACTAATGTAAAGATTGGAGGTATATACTCACATACATAGATTTTTTCAGAGTGGTTAGAAAAGAATTTCATTTTCATCCGATTTGTATTGTAACATATATATATATACTATATTATTATACACTTGGAGATATAATATGTATAATTCTATATCAGTCAGTATATATCGTTGAATAATTATGTAAGATTACAATACAGAGTTCTGTCACATATCCGTTTTGGACTCACATGCGTGAGGTCATATCCGCTTAATGGTCTATCCGCTTTTTGACCATCATCAACACTAGTGTATAGCTGAACATTATTTCAATGCCACTATTATTCACATTGGTAGATAGTAGATTTGAAGTTCAACATTCAATCCGAGTTCCCTCTCAATACTCCAAGTACCACAGTACTGTTGTAGTAAAAAAACAGAACAATAGAAGTAGTAACAATAAAAAAAGCTTACAATTTGATTCGAATACTATGCTATTTCTGAATAGCTGATGGCAATGGTGATATGAAAAAAGGAATGAAAACATTTCGGATTCCCATTTGATGATAAATGAATTTTATTCTATTCCTATTTACTATTTTTTGATTCATCGCTTCCTTATTTTTGGAGTATATCATCTTGCATCTTCGCTATGGAGCTCAAAAATCAGTTGCAAAGATGAGCTTATGTTTTCGGCTATATTATTCGTCTATACACAGCCGTTTTTTATAACTCAAGATTCAGACTAAGAATATGATCTTTTTGCATGGCTGATCAATCCTGTAAATTAATATTTATAAAAGTTTATGCATCTTGTGTTTCATAATTGCTCAATTTTGAATTTATTATGCAATGAAGCTAACGGAACATCTTGGTTATTGCCATTGCAGAAGATTCTTGTATGTTCACAGCCCATCTTAAAAAAATCGGTAGTAATATAAATCTATAGAAAGCAAAGGAAATACATAATATTGACAGCTCATTAGTGCAATGCTTCCTCGAGTGACATCAATATTAAATTATAAGTATTGCGGCCTGTACATAAAAAAAAATTACTCATGAACTGTTTTTTTTTTTTTCATTTTTAGAGGTTTCTGTACAGTCGAAATTTTTTTAGGGTATTGTATAATGTGGTCCATGTTACCTTTGTGATGAGCAATTATTCTGAAGTGGGCTGTCTTTCCACCATTGTCTTTTATTGTTCAATTGTTGACGTTTGATTTTGCTTCTGGTGGTGTAATTATATGACACACGTTATTGCTTTCGGACAGGAGCAGAATTTCCAGTGTTTCATAGGGACAAAAAAATACTGAAGATGACTTGAAAGTGTCAATCAATGAATTTTAATGAGGTGTTTGGTTCCAATGGACTTCATAATACATGCCTATCATTCTACATAGATCATAATACTATGTAGTTTGCTTCAACATGAGGAGAAAAAAATGATCCACACAGTCGTACCAATATGTATAATGTACATTGTGGTCTATTTAAAAGAAATTACTTAGTATGTATCTATCTCTCTATATTATACAATATTCTATTTATCGTTGTGAATAAACAGTTGAGAGTTTTTTTTATTGCGTCCTCCTTTACTTTTTTCTTTGATACCGTCTCGCATGGTCGACTTTTCGTATGTATATTGTTGGTACAATGTACAATGTAGACACTTCGTAGGTACTACATATGTATGTATAAGTATATAAAGTTGTGTACAGTGTCGAAGGGATGAGGAAAAAGCTTGCGTGAGGTTTTGTGGTTTGTAAGAGACCCAAAGATTACACGGTTGTATAGTATAATATTATGCGATACATATATTCCATGTATATTGTATATAGTAAACTGAACGTCGTGTCAACTTTCTGAATTATCGGATGTAGGTTTTGACAGATACACCTGAAGGGGGTTCACTTAAAGCATGTCATTTTTCTATGAGCAACTATTTCTTCCTATTCCTATTTTTCCATTTTCCTTCATAATGGTCATTCTTATTTCAATTTCAATTTATTTTCCCATACAAATCGCCTAATCGAAAATGTCCTATAAAGGTTTAAACATGAAAAAAATAATAAATAAATAAATAAGTTTTTGCACTTGCATCAATTCTCTATCCCCGGGTTATGAAACAATTTGTTGGCAATAAAAATTCATGACGAGGGATTTATGTCAAATCATTTGCAATTACTTGCAAACATTAAGTAATTTACTGCTTTTTTGAGGCGGAAAAACACTAAAAATCCATTAAAATACACAAGACAAATCAGGATGAAACAATTAGAAACATAAACACATGTTGTTGTAAAATGTTTGATTTGATTTCTGTTTCTTTGGTCATTTATGATAATTTGCACCACTCCTTCTCCTGGCCCAGTCTTAAACAAATAAATAAATGTTCAATTATGGGTTTTAACAATAATTTATTTTAAATTTCCTCGTTTTCCATTTTCGTTTTGATGCTGTAGTAGTAGGAATACAAGAGAGATTGTTTTTTAATAAATGAGAAAGCTATTATGTAATGACTAATGACAAAAGGCAATGTACATAAGTATCACTTGTTAAAGTTTAATTTAAAATAGTTTACGAATGGAAGATCATGGATAATAATAAATAATAATAATACATATCCTATTAGTATGAATATACTTTGTAATAATTTACAATTCCAAAACATCAAGTTGATATTAAACTTGTAGAAAACAAATTACAAAACAATCAGTTGCTTTCAATTACTGCAATTCAGAAACGGAATTCAATATTATAGCATTCGGTTTAGCTTGGAGATTACCTATGTTCTCTTTTTTCCTTTTTTCAAATAAAACAGTAGATAATATGCCTATTCGCAATTTCTCCCAGTCAAATTAGTTTTCCTTTGGGCTATCGGTACAAACCAATTGTCAGCTACTTCATACTAGTCCACCATAAAACTTTATTGAGTAATTAAAAATAAAAACAATGCCATTTGTGTATTATTACAACATTCAAATAGCTTTACTGATTGAAAGGAGCATAAAAAATTTGTGTACATGTGGAAGGCAAATTTTTTCTTGCTTCAATTTAGAATGTGTAACAATTTGCAAGTATGTAGTTCATTGAATTTCATTAAAGAGCTCCTATATATGCAGATATGTACAATGTCAATACATTCTTTTACGAATAGAGTTGAACAAGACAAGATTTAATATGAAAAGTTCATTGAGTTTGTAATTAGGCAGAGTTTGCTAATTTTACAAAGTAACAAAAGTGCAGATATATTATTTTTTTTATCTATTTTTGTATAGAGAGTGAAGTGCATTTGGAATTTGGAATCAAAAGGCTTATATCAGTAATGACCTATGATTATGACGAGACCAAGTATCCAATTTACAGTCGTTTGCTAATAACTAATAATAAAACTTCCAAATTTGAACACTCGTCTTCCTTTGTACAATCCACATTTTGCCATGTACAGCGTTATCTATGCAAAATCTACACTCGTCAAATACTCATTGACAAAATAGTAGACATGAAGCACAGAATGTACTGATGAAAATGTTACGCAGAATAATTAGGGAGCAAATTTTTTGATGTTACTTTCTATCCATAAATATACATGGAGAGTATACTAAAAGAAATAAGACCATAATTTAATTTGTATTTGTAATTCATACCTCTGGCTATGGCAAAAAATAATGTTTCTGATATATCGGCTAAAAATTCCGAACCATGTATGTACTCATTATGACTTATGCCGTGTACGATTTTCATTCTTCTCGAGGGAATGAATTGTGTGAAGGAAAGAATTGCAGTGCACATTTATTTCAAGTTTGTTGTATAGTTGTATTGTTTATGTTGACGTGAAAATGTTCATGTGTTGTTTTTGCTGCTCCTGCTCTGTCTATTGTGTGTAGGTCGATTTTGTCCATAATGGTCGAAAAAGCTCAATAGGTTTATTACCTTATAGACAATTACCATCTGACTATAGCCATTAAACCTACCAAAACTCATGAATTCAAAACTGTGTACATGGAAAGCGCATGCACATTGTACATGGATATCATTTTGAACAGGATAGTATAAACACTACAATTTTTTTCATCTATTAACTCCATATATACACAGCTAACGGCTACAGCGTGTATACATTTGGTATACACCTTTCTCCATCATTCTACTTGTCTGTAGTCTGTAGTTTGTAGTGAGGTAGATGTATATTCACAATCAGGGAAAATTATGTACCTTTGATGGTATTACAACGTTTTACAATGTTGAAAATGTATTTGTACAAGCATGCACAAAAGAGCACGTTTCTGACTTCCAACAGGAGAAAAAAGTTGACAGAAGCATGTAGAATGAACATGGAATGGTAGACAGTACATTTAATATAGTTGCACAGAGACTGGAAAGGAAAGTATTCATTTATGTGTATTTAGTATTTAATCTGCCACTCATTTTAGAAACGGGAATGAATGGCTAAAAGACTCTAAACTCAGAATAGACATCACGAACGCAACTAGTCTGTCCAATTTCGAATTCAACTTCAATTTTTAATCTTCTAATAAAACGTACATTAGAGTGATTTGATTTAGTAAGAAAATATTTTAATAACCAGATTTTTGTACTCTAGACTCTAGAATCTAGAATAAGAATTTATTTTATTTATTTCAATATTTTTAAACTTGAAATGGATGTGTAATTTAAGTTTCAAATCCATGGCCATACCATTACCACAGTATGTGTAATGTGCATTCATATAATATAAATCGACCGTCGACTTAAATGACAGTATATTATAGTGGCGGAAATTGTAAGAGGACAAAGTGTGTGCTCAGTGCAGCACTTGATAGACTTGACACAGGATAGAATACAAAAGTCCGTTCAGTTGGCTGCCCTAACGTCCGTGCTTAACTCAATTAGAATACTGAAGTTCAAATGAAAACGAAACGTGCACATAATATGTAAGTGTGTTCAATGTACAATGTGCATGCGTTTGTAAAATTATCATACTTCATTCAAAATTTGTGTAAGGTCTGAGACTATGATATGTAATAAGTAGAGAATACGTCGCATATACATACGAATGAAAAACACATTATTGCAAACCAAAATATTACTTTTTCGTTCATAAGTCAAATATTTTACTTTGTTCGTCTTGCTTCTTTTTTTTTGAAGTACAAAGAAAATACACGAAGGAAGTATCTACTAGAGCACTGAAACAAAAAGACCAAAAAAGCAAACACAGATACGCATGCTTATGCTTGCACATACGGAAATATCCTTTCTTTCTGAAAATTCATGATCATGTCTATGATACAAATTTTATTTCTGTATGTTTTGAATGACAATTGCACATGATGTAGTCTAGCCTTGTGTTTGTGTGTGTGTGATTTAATGTGGTGGTGATATACCGAAGCGGATCTAGATGATGGGTACATGTGAGTTTGTGTATTTATTTTTTTACATCGTCTACAAACTCTTGACACTCCTGCTCAAATTCCGTAAAATTCAGTGGCATTTGAAATTTGAAGTCGCTCAGCATAATAAAAAAAACTACACGTTTATACAATGTCTATTCCTACATGTATCACGGCACTGTGTTGCATTAGCATGACATGAAATGTTAAAGTGAAACTAAGGGAAATAAGTTGGCTATTACGAATATACGAATTTATGCATGCGTCGGCATCATCATGTGTAATGATTTAAAATACGCTTCAGCTTGTACAAAATTTAATTCAAGTTGGACAGTGAAGTTTTTACATATACAACGTACACAGGTCAGGAGTAGATATATGGATATCTCATGTTCATGTTCTATAGTATGAAACGCATGTAACTTGCGCTTGCTTCACGTTTTATAAAATGATGAAGTATTACAAGTTTAAAATCAGAAAATATTTCGAGACAACAATGCATGCAGTAAAGTTTTTGTGCTCTTATTCGAGCAATACACGAGCATGAAATTAAGTTAAAGTGTCATTGTATTTTCACGATCTATGATAAAATGTTACTGTCCGACAAGTCAAAATCGTTCCTTAACAGGCCAGAAATTTTGAATTCTATGCCGTTGATACTTGATTCTAATGAGTTTTGAGTGTGTACACATAATATTCTACAGGATTGAAAAAAATCCTTACAAATTTTTTAAACATACAATGTTTGCTTACCAAAATAAAGTTGGTATTTGTATTTCGTATGAAATTTATCTTCTTTTGCTAATTAGATAAAATATTCTATTTACCTATTATTAATTGCTTTAGAGGAAATACTAAAATCTTATCATAGAGGTGTCAGTTGATTTACTCAATTTAAAATGTGGGCTACATATGTTGTAATTTCCGAACAGATAACAACAAATGCGTTTTACTTTTGCTATTCACCATTCAGCTACACCGACCACTTAGACGCCGAGTTGTAGTATCGCGTGGGCCGGAGGAAAAAAAGATGAACTTATATAATTGTAAACGAAATTCAATTATTGAATTTGTTGTTAGTTGTTACTGTTTGTTTATATGAAGGTGCAAGTTTTAAAAACTAGATTTATACTTATATGTTAAAAATCATTACGAGACACATTTGTCATGTCAAAGATTACGATAATGCAGCAGAGTGCTCTGAGCAGACACATAGACACGTAGACATGAAACATGTCTCCATTATTATTGTAAATGTGGTTGGAAATGTCTAAAATACATATCAACTTCTTATTAAGAAAGTGATGGTTAGGGTGAGCAATTGGTAAGGATTGACAATGTGGAAGTGGTTGTGTAGGTCAACAAGTTTTGGACTTGCAATTAATCATGTAAAGCCAAATAAATCAATAAAAAAATGCTCTCATTTTATCATGGCAGAAATTATATATTATATAGTCAGTGTAGACTGTAGATAGTGGAAATTTGAAAACTAGATTAGCTAGTTCTTATTTTCTTTAAGGTTAGCATATGCCAAATTGTCTATTCTATAATCTATAATTTTATATAAAGTATAATTTGTACTTTCAGTTTCTTACTATAAAATGGTAGTGATAAACAAGAAAAAACTACGATATTGGTAGTACTTCTATGTAATTTACTTAGGATATCAAGGTAAAAATGTTTAAATGCTCTTTATGTTGCTTGTGACTTGTAACCTTTAAGGGAACAAAGTTATTTATGGGTTATTTATTTTAATGTTAATCAAACTCACATCTACGTGACACTATTGATCGTATCATATCATATATAATACATCATATTCCTCTGTCGAATGTTATTAATCTATTGTAAAACATATAAACGGGAAGTGTACACTGAAGCATACAACATGCATTTTTCCTGTGTTAAACATTATTCGGAAGCAATGAATCTTCTCAAGTTAATTCTTTTGACATTGTCACCAATATTGTTGCTCTTTTCTGACTTTCAGAGTATAGTAAAGAGGAGTCTAGAATGAATGTCGCAAAAAAAATTAATAGAAGGGAAATAACAATGACTGAATTTCTACTCGACGATCTTTTGAGTTGTTCAATAAAATGTTGACATTTTCCAAGATGTGAAGATCCTTCGTCATTCGTCCTTTTTTTCATTTCTTTCATTCTATACCTTGCTCTTTCTTCTACCTCGTGTCGTTGCTGTGTTCAGTTTCCTTTCGACTCTTGAACAAATGAATGAGCGTTTGAATTTTGAATAATTCACACAACATAAAGAAGCTTTTCATCAATTTTCACGATCTATACTTAACATTTAACATATTGCTACCACTATTACTACTACGACCACTGCTTTCGTATTTGTACCTGAAACATGCTGTAAACTGTATACTATTGCTTTCTCTTTGTGTATATATATAATCTATTGAATGTGATGAAATGTTTGGAAACTTTTACTATCATTTCCCATTCAATCGTCCATTTTCGTTTGTCCATTATTATCATTGCCCTTTGTTGTTCAAGTGAGGATTGTTGAATTATAAAATGTGTACAATGTGCGTCGTTTCCTTTTCCTTTTCAACTATTCTTATTTTACTTGTGTTGACTTTCAAAGAAAAAGAAGAACTTTTATTTGCGTGTATTTTTTGAATCCTGATGTTTTGTATGTTCTGTGGTTTGAAAAAGGGCTTCCGTGCATCTACAAAGATGTACAAAGATATCCCTGATTATTTTTATCATAGTCTTATTCATATACATACATGTATGAATCATCTCAATGTAGCACAAGCATAAAAAATCAATTTCCTTGCTTTTGTCTTTTTTTTTGTAAAATCCGCATTATGGTTTTAGATAGTAATGTGTCGATAATTTTATTTGAATCCGTTGTAAAAGTTTTAAAACAGTAAGAGATTAGTAGTATACAAATAGTGCGTCATTGGATGTGGCAATAAAATTAAATTCCATTCATAATAATTCAATTGCTGATTTGGGGTTTATTAGCGAATACACGCGTGTTAGTGTATGTATTTGTATAATATAAGCTGTATAGAAGATTCCAAAGAAGAAAAACTATATGATGATGACTAAATGTGCAAAGAATCGTGCTTGCGGTTTCAATACCTGCATGTGGTGTCTGCTCTTTCATGTATATAATATAATAAAGCATAATAATAGACGTCATGAATCAATCGATTATCCAATTCCTGTATGGAGTATGGAGAGGGAAGGATATGGATTAAAGCTCTACAATGGGTATTTTGTGGTTTTGTACATGGCGTAATAAGAAAAGACTTATAGTTATGTACAAAATATGCACAAGTCTATAGTTTGTACACACATATATGAATAGTTGAGGTTGAGGGATGAATGGATCGTTGATTTGAAAAGAAGTGTCCTGTGTGATGGCCTATTATTATTATTATTCTTATTATTATTGCCATTAATGTTTTATAATCTACGCTGTTATTGTGTATCGAAGTACAGACTACAGACAAAAAGTCACATTAGCAATGAGCATGAGCTTTGAGTTCTGATATAATTTTTTTCATATTACAAGTTTGAGAAAGCAATAGAGAGAAAGAGGAAGAGTTAAAGTGCGATCGCTTAGGACTATATAAAAGATAAAATATCTTAGCATTGGTAAGTTTGTTTCTGTCTGTCTGCTTGTACGTTGTATCTTTTATGTTTTATCATGTATTAGTTGTGTTATGTGAGCTGTTATGTAGTTGACTTGACTTGAAATTTCGTTTGATGGTCATTTATTATGAAGAGAGCTACATATTGTTGGATTTTTGCTTGATAAAAAATTAAGGCGTCCTCTGTTTCTGTACACTGTACACGGAATGTATAATGTATAGAAAATGTATGTATGTTTGATGCCTGTTAAAAAAATCTCTATTATATTTGTGTAGGCGTTCGCAAGCCACCACTGTAATACTGAATGAATGTATGTGTTTGTGTGTGAGCATTTTGTGTGTAGGTTGCAGAAGAATTATCAAGGAAGGTTCTCTCCATTTTATTAGGCAGCTTTACTTCCACAAAAACGCCGTATTACTCTGTTGCTGAACAGTTTCATATGCATATGCTCGTTACTCTTTCCTCGTTCCATGTATCCAACTTCTTTTTTGATTTTACATGAGTGAGTTTTTTTCTGGTTGGAAACCAGGATATTTTGTAGATTGTAACTTATGTTCAGGTTTTAATGTATCATACAAAATCATTAACTCAATGCTCAATGCTCACTCAATTTATTAGTCCAAGTTCGGTAGTTTGTACTTTGTGCAAAACAATTTGAAGTACATGGACAAAAGAAAGTATCCAAGTAATCTTTAACTTACTGTATAAATTCCCTAGCGTCATTTTTTTGTACAAGCCATTAGGAAGGACGAAAAGATAGTCAGACGTATGTTTTTGCGAATCATTGATTATTTTTTTTACCTCTGATAGTCATTTTAAATTGTAAGTCTTCAATCGTCAATGTGTATTGTACATTTTATATGTATGCCTGATAGTGATGGTTATGGCTACAAATGTAAGCTACATTGATTTATTGAACGATTCGTGGCTGTCTATTTTATGTATGACTACATCTGAACTGACTAACACTCTGTCATTTAACAGTTCATTTGTGTTTTTAATCGTAGAGTGAGAATACATTGTGTTAAATTTTTATCGGTCTTTATCTGGATATTCTTAAAAAGGAAAATTATGTTGGTTGCTTGTACATTGTACAATACATGTGTATTGCAAGCTGAAATGAAACAGTCGAAACCACATTGTATCTTTTAGTTTTAGTTTTGGCTATACTTTTACAATCACCATTATTATCATAAGCAATACGGTTTATCCTTAGATTATGGCAGGGAAGTCTGTGTGAATAGTGATGTATAATGTACAGTATACATAGGACCGTTTGGTGAAAGGGAAAAAGGAAACTATACTAACACAATAGTATAAAAACTTGTAGTCTCTATAGCCTATAGCTGATGGAGTTAAGCTTTTCTTGTTACTGTATATAGTGTATAGTACATGGGGATACAATTAATGTGATAGGAAATATAGGTGCTAATACGTCTTGCAGTTTGAAGACTATGCATTCAACAACATAAATTGTGTACAATGTACAACACATGCATAATCATTCAGTTATTCATTCGCTCGTTCGTTCATCCATCCATTCATTTTCCTTCTTTCCTTTTTTTTCTCTTATCTTGATTCTTTTCTATTTATTCGACTATGACGGCGATACATGAATGATTATATAATGAACTTTGAATGGCGAATGGGTGAATTTGGATTAGTTTATTCAAGTCCTGATAATTTTTCTGTTTTGTCATCCCATTGACAAATCTAAAACATTAAAAAAAACATGAAAAGAGTCATTTGATAACAATAAAATATTAAAACCATTATCTCTAATGCCCATTATACCCACCTTACCACGTACATTTATGTTCAAGATAAGTGTAAGGTACAAGTAACAGTGTAAACTGTCGATTTGATAATAATACACGGATAATCATAATTTTTATTGCGTGTTTTGAAACCTACACACACATTTGTGGATATAGTATAAATTATAATGTAGATGTCAACCTACCTACATATATACTCACAGCCTATAATCTGTAACTCATTTTTGTCAAAACTTGATCTGTATTTGACTCTGTGACTTTTATGCATACTGGATGTACATGAATAGTAATAATAAAAGATAATAGCAAAGTACTCATGCCAAGAAAATGACATGTTTAAAATGCAAGTTGTAAAAAACAATTTATGACTTTTCATCAAGTACATACTATTATGACATAGGAACATGTGTAGTTTCATAAATAGAAATTTCTGAACGGATATCCTGTAGAGAATTTATCTAAATTCCAAATTATTATGACTTGACTTGTCGGAATATATTTTTGTGTTTTTGCCAGTAGGTCAATATTTGCACATTGGTTACAAAGAACTTTACATGTCGTATATTCTATACCATAGATATCTTGTGTGTTCGGTGTTCAAAATGTCGATAAGGCAGGCAGTTGGTCAAATTAGTGCTATCTCCACCTCACTAATTAAAATTACTAGAAAAATTGTCAACTTACCTCATACGTCTGTACAGATGTACGCAGATGTTGTCTGTTAGAAAATAGAAAATGCACTTTTGACTAATATGATTTAATTTTTTATTCATAAAAATGTTTATTATATTTTTAATATAAATATGCTTTTTATTTTTGCACTTGTCAGAGTGCCATGTATGAATGAATTAACATTGGTATTCTTCTTAAAGCTACAATACAAACCATCCATGAACAACAGTTATCACTATCATATATAATAACATAATATATTTTTGAAAATAGTATCAATATATATTTATGATATTTACACACAAATTCTGAAAATAACAATAATAATAATACTAATAGTACTAATTATATGAATAAACTAATTAACTATTCTTTTGACGATTTGCGATGTTTTTATGTATAACCTAATCAAATGATAATAATAGTAACTTTATATTTGCACATTTACATTATTTCTGTATTTTATAAGGAAAAAACACAAATTACATGTTATTCATTTTGTTCTGCTTTCACTGGTACAAACTGCAGCCACTGAAAACATCTCGTTTCACCATATGCCATTTTTACATTTGAGTCACCTAATATTAAAGCTAATTCATACCCAAAGTTTGTATACTCAAAATCGTATGTATAAAGTGTATTGTTAAGATAAATTCAGCTAAAAAGGTTTCATTTATAAAACATCTTAGTTATCAGGCATAATTACTATGAGTTTTTATATGGATCGTCGTTTGTTTGAACGATTTGTTCGACACATTTCGATGAATCATTATAAATATTAAATAAGATACTTATTCGGTTGTGTAGAGCAAAACGGTTTTAAATGGAACTTCATATCCTTTTTAGTTATTATTTATAAGAAGTATAAAATGTATAGAAATTTACGTTCCCATTCTTATTCCGTTTCTTTTTCGTTCAAAATAAATCGATGAAAGGAGAATTACATTGATTTGATTTTGGATTGTTTCCTTTTTGTTTCGTTATTATTAACATTTTCCTTTTATACTTTCCCTCAAACTACATACTACATACCTATATACTTGACATGAATTCTAGTTTTACATGGAATAGAAACCAAAGTTCAGAAATTCATGCATGTATATCCATTAGATTTACATTACATTACACTACTATTTTTTGACGTATACATTTGTATGTGAATTCACATTTTCAACAGTCTTTCACATTTCTTCAATTAGGTTTTTTCAACTTTTTCGTTTTTAGTAAAAAGGTATAATATAACTATAACATTTTGTGATTAAACTAGTCAAGCAACTACATATGTTGAGAAATTGTAAACTTGAGTACAACATTGCATATTTAGTACAATGTATAATGTGTAATGTGTAATGTATAACTTAAACTTTGAATATCCCTTGATTCTACATATGGCTGAGAAATCCGAAGAACGAGCCAGCTGAATTTTCTTATATACACACTGTACAATGATATATCTGTTTATTGCATATTTCCATCGCAAAAATTCAGCTAGCGGGTTCTTCGGATTTCTCAGCCATATATGTTCTAAAACATAAAAAATTGATGAAAAGAACAATCTACTTGCTAAATCTAAGTGGTAAATTTTATCAGCTTACAAATCAGACGGCGATATGCCTTTTCATGTGTAAAGCTAAATGATCGGACCTTGAAAAGGCTCTCTCACACAGTCTGCACTGGAATGGTCGATCTCCGGTGTGTTTTCTGTAGTGCCTGGTTAGTTCATCGGATCTGGCAAATTTCCATCCACATCCTTTCCAATTGCATTGATATGGCTTCTCCCCTAAAAAGATGCCAATCAAATTATGAAGTTTGTTATGCGTTTGATATTATAGTTTTTCCATCTACAAATTTGTACATGTGATAGGGATTTCAAAATCAAATTCACTACTCGTTGTGAAAAAGTATGATGGGAATTTCCAACTTACCTGTGTGAGTTCTTAAATGAGCCTTCAAGTGACTGGATTTGGTATATGTTTTAGCACAACCTGCATACGTGCAACTATGAACAGTCACTTTCTTCCTTCCCCATCGCCTTCGACCTCTCTTGACTTTTGCGGTCACTGGTGGAATCGGTGGAACATCTTGAATTTGAAATTGATGGAGAGCCGCTGGAATACCAATACCAATTCCGTTACTAATGTTATTCGCACTAGTAGCTCCATTTCCCAATAAATGATGATGTTGGGAATGAGGGTGAAGATGATGTGAAGTTGGAGGAGTTTGGTGATGAATTAAATGGTCATGATGATGATGTAAATTGGGTATTTGAAGTTGTCCATGTGGAGCTGGTATTCGTGTAGAGGACATGGAATTAATAAAATTATTCCCAGAATGTGGTGGAGACATGACTTTAAAACTATAGTGAGCAGCTGAGGATGGGGATATGGAATGTGGACCAGTAATACTCGGATGGAGATGATGAGCTGTTCCACCCACTGTGGAGCCAGAATTAGGACCATGATGATGGTGATGATGATGATGGTGAAGTCTACTTAAATTATTTTGAACTCCTTGAAAGTTCAAATTTAGATTTATATTCAAATTATTGCTAGTAGTGCTGTTACTATTTGTCGTAGTACCTAAATGATGATCAATACAGTTGGTTGGGTGCAAATAGGGGGATGACATAGGATGAGGAATTTGGATAGGAGCAGGAGCACCAACTAGATGACCATGGTGATTGTTGTGATTAGTATTAGAATGATGATTCTGATGGCCGTGTAATTGAGACGAAGCCTCTAAGCTGTTTTGATTACCATTACTGACATTTGCATAAGGTGATGTAGTGCTAGTCAGTGTCTGATGATGATTATGATGCTGATGGTCATAGGAATCTGATGAACTATAGTCTCTAGGAATATCTCCACCATTTGTCGTGTAGCACCGCATTGTTGCACCACTATAGACCCCCACCCCTTGTACATCAGCAGAGGTCATGGGACTATAATTACCTTTTATAGAATCCAAAACACTGGAACTATTCACATTATTATTATTATTATTACTAGTATTATTATTATTATTATTATTATTGTTTGCGTTTGCATTTGCATTTGGAGCAGAATTATTATTATTATTATTATTCATAGTAGCAGTATTTTGACTGGATTTGAAACTATCGCCGTAGAAATCACGAAAATGAAGTAAATCATTAGAACCATTCCCGTTGTGTTGTCGATGATGCGAGTTTGTATGAGTTGGATTTTGGTTTTGATTTTGATGTGGATGTGAGTGATGTTGATGATGCTCCCCCGAGGAAGTGGGTGAGTCAATTGCCTCACATTTAATTATTGTTTCGGTATTTCCACATGTATGTCCTCCATGACTTACAGGGTAGTTATTATTATTATGATTATGATTATTACTAATAGTAGAACTATTATTATTACTATTATTATTATTGTTTGTATAACTAATGTATTGTTGATTGGATGAAGAGGAGGCAGGTGAAGTCGATGATACGGAAGAAGGTGGTGAAGTTTGGGAAATATACATCTTTAGAGGTGTTGACTGTGATGTTAAGCTTCCTTGTCCCGTTCCTGGTGGTTGACCAAGGGAAGATGAGACTATTCGATAGGAATTATTATACATCACTTGAAACAAGAGGAACATTATTTACATTTCTAGGATTCTAATTACTATTATTATTATAATGATTATTATTTGATATTTCAACTCTTTGAAATATCCATAAGCCAAGAGCTTGTTTAAATGAATGATATTTCCGTTTGAATTTTGAATTACCATTTGAAGTTGAAATTGGATGACGACCACTGTGTGGACCTTCGCTCATCAACACGTTCTCGATTTCCTGCCACATCTGAAAGAATTTTTTCAACATTGAATTGAAATTAGATAGTTCTGGAGATATTTGAAACGATGCACTATGAAATCTAAAATTAAATAATATCGTTTTATTAAAACATGGAAAGAAATAAATGAACTTTTCTCCATTTCCTTTCCAAAACTTAAAAAACAACGAATTTTCTCTCCACCCATTCTCTCTCTGCTTCATGTATCTATGAAAGGAAAAACTAACTAATACTTTTCAAACATAATGTTCTGTATTTTACATTGTGCTTAAATTCCAAAAACAATCAGTGTCTGTGTCTAGTGTAGAATTCGAGACTATGGCTGATTGAATCACATTGATTGTTGTACATAAAAATGGAATGTACAAGATTTCTTCCATTTCTCCACAAGTACGCTTTTACTAGATTACAGTTTGTATAAAGTATAAACAAATACACTCGTGTTAGTATGTCTCAATATCAATAAATATTGAATTGTGTACTTTTGATTACTTTAGCATTCGCATTCGTGTGTTGTGAAGCTGAAAGCGTCTATCGTCCAAGTATTCAAGAAGGGAAAGTAAGGCTTAAGAACTTAACTATAAGTAAAATGTTACTGTAATAACTTCTTATGTGAATGACAGCAACTTAACTCAGCCATTTCTGATTTCATACATACATTGTGCTTTGTATTGAAACGTGCAATGTTTCATTTCGTTAGGTGTGTGGTCGCTACTACTCTTATATTGCTTGTGATTGTCAATCCAGCTCTTTCAGTCAGCTCATTTACTTGAATTACTTGACAGGTGTGTTGGTTTTTTCTTTCTATGTATACGTAATCTCTCAGTTAACCAACAATAATATGGAAAATATTATGCACTAATTTGATATAAAGAAACAGAAGTAGATGCATGTACAAAATACGTACAAAGTGCAAGTATTTTTTTGCCAACAGCATCAAATCCCAAACATTGTTGAAATTTTCTTCGTTTGTACAACATTTGAATCGTATCGTAATTTAAATTCAACTGTTGACCGATGACAACAGCCTTTAACTTTAATGTTTAAACTTTGCATGCGAATTAAAAAAATACTATATTATGGTACATTTTCTTTGAAGGGAAGAAAATAGTCCATTTTTGCATAATTTATTTCTCATTGTACCGCTCCGTGCAAAAAATTTTCGTAGACGTCTACAAACGCAAACTTTTATGTATGTTTATATCATGATATCATTTTAACTTTACTTTCGTCATAATGAAGCGATATTTCATTTCTCAACATTACTACTGGAAATCAAAGTTCTGAATTAACTATTTCACATCACAATTGGCATTTAACGAACAAAAATGAGATGCAATAAAAACGTTTTGCACTGATCTGGTAATTTGGTAACAAGATTCTTTTACTTGTGGTTTGTGGTGCAGTTTTGTGAAATGAAAAGAAAAAGAAATACAGATTTCCTGTTAAATTAATACAAATAATGTATTATTATTATTCCATACGTATGACGTACAGTTCTGTAAAATCGGCATTAATCTACACTTCACATGTATTTTTGCAAACACTGCTCAAACTTTTATAATGCTATAGTTTCACATATCACATATTATTATCATGTATAGTTTGGTTTACGATTCAAAGTTAAGGTGTCACAAAGAAAATCCAAGAGGAACACAACTCCAGTCAGTAAAAATGTAGTAGGAATACTTGCAGGTAAAGTTGTACGTTGGATCGTAGAAAAGGCAAGACAACTTGTTTTACGTAATATTTTCCTTAACTACATATACTACATATTCGTTAGTCAACCTGTTTGTTTGTAGTTTGTAACCTTATGATTTTTCTACAATTCGCATTTATATTATTACTGTTGTATTAATAAGTAATATTATGCAATATATGTATGTAATCCGGTATACAAGGATTTGAGCTACAAAGTATATGTTTATAGTATATGCATCATATAGATCAACTCGTATGTTTGCAAAATTTAATCTTTGTTTGATCAAACCAATACAATCTCACACCCTCTTGATATTATTATTTATTGCCTACAATTTTCCTCCAGTTTTATTATCGCTACTTCAACTTTAGTCCATTTCAAGTCAGTCATCAATTTTCTGCACTACATCATTTTATGTACTATCAAAATCAAACGTAGAGAATCTACAATCTACATACTACAGACTGTTACATTACATACACAGACAGAAAAGTTGAAAACAAGAACTCCAGCTTCACGTAAAAAAATTTATGAAATCACATCAAAAAAGCGATTTTGTATGTGATTTGGACTTAACTAGTAACTGGTTAACACATAGAAATTCACCTACTCTCAATCACGTTAAAATATGTCTCAAATGACCCCAATACAGTGTTGCCAAATTTAAACGTTGACTACAAATCACATAAAAGAACTAATTTTTGACGTGAAATCCAGTAAACGATACTATAAAACGTTAAAAGTATGGTACTTGGTACAGTAAGAGAGTTTCTATGTGATGCTTTTCTGACTGTGTAGCTTTAACAAATGCGGTTTACACCTTGAACCTGTACGTATATATCGTAGATATATGTATAATATATTTTATGAATTTCAAATCAAATTCACATTCTAATATACGTTGTATGTTATGTACAGTGTATTATGTATTATACACTATACTCTGTACTTATATGAAAAATACTAAAACTTACTCTGAACATTGATTAAAAGCTGTACAAAAATGTGCATGAATGAATGTTTTATGATATTTATGATGGGAGAAAATAATACAAAGACGTTTATAAAACTTTTAGAGCACAAAAGAGTTCCAATTTTACCATTAGAATTCTATATACTGAGTTATTTAAAATTGTTCACAGCTCAAAGTTTATAGGTGTAAATTTTTCGGAATAATTTAGCTGATAAAAACTGAACAGTCAGATTGTGAGATTTCAAGACGTTCCAATTTGACTGGTTGATATTGAAAATTTAGCAGAAACTTGAAATGTATAATAAAAGATATAGAAGGGAAAGGGACGAGGAGACTTGGGTAGTAAAAATGGATCTAGGTTCTAAAACATAAGAAAATTTTACCGTAAAGGGACAAAAAATCCAAAGCGGCTAAAAAGTATCCAAACAAGTGATAGCGGCACAACAAAAAACACAGAAGGACAAGTTGAAATAAAAGTGAACAAGAATAATCTACCAGAGGAATTTCAGTTCCTTCAAGATCCGTACCATATTGAATCTATATTTATACCTTATCTGTATTATTTAGTTGTCTGTCTTGTCTTGTCTTGTATAGTGTAACAAGTATATCGGTGCGTGGTGTATGGTGTATGGAAAGATATTTAGATGAGAGAGAAATCAAAGTGAAAATTTTTGTCCAAACTCCAAACTAATACTTATCACTTATCACACATGCAAGATGCATCCACTACTTATGTTCTACATTCTACACATATTATTATAGTAGTCCACAGAGAGAGTAATCATAAGAGGAAAAGCAATAATAATAATAGTTCAAGGGTTGAGATTGTTGTTGGATTAAACAAAATCGACTCGAGGCTTTTGAGTTTTGAGTCAGTAGTTAAATCCTTGTATGTGAGAACAATGGTTTAATGAGAGATAAGGAACTGGTCTCTTCTCCGTTATTTCTTCTACATGTACCAATGTACCAACCATCACAATCATTTGTCGCCAAAAGATTCATTTCCTCCGCTCAGACACAATCGTATTACTGATAACAACTTATAGATCTAGATATTGTAATATTATGTACCTCATCCATGTACATTGTATATATATGGGGATAGTCAAAATAAATAATTATGACTTGAGACTTGAGACATAGACATTTTGTCTGATGTCGTAATATGTACATGTAAATGCACACACAATATAATACAAAGTACGGTGTGTAACATAGATTTTTGAAGACGGTCACTGAAAACCAAGCACTTTTCACCATTATCCACCGTACCCATCAATATCTCTGATATCTCTAATAGTCTTCATAGCACATGTTTAGCTTTGAAACGCTATTTGAAAACAATGAAACTAAATGACTTTATCTGTTTTCCTCTTTTGTTCTGAGTTCTGACTGTTTCACTTTTGTGATTGTTATTATGAACGCACGCTTAGTCTTTAATTCACATCATCGACCCACGCTTTTTCAATTTGATAATTTCACTCTCATCCTCTCGCACGCACCAACACTTAATATAACATAAATACTTTGTGCTTTGTGCTAATATAATGTGTAGTCGGCTGATTTTATATTACAGTCCTATAATATTTTGGATTGTGGGTATCAATTTAATTTGTCTCATTACTCATTATTATTACTAGTAGTGGACAGTCTACCTTCTAATTTTCTCGAGAGAAAGTACATGCAGGCCGATTCTACAAACGTTTTGGTTTTGTTTTGTTTTTCTTCAAATGTAACATAATTTTCCATGACTGTAGGCTCTAGACTGCAAGCTGTACTATGGATTAAAATTTGACCCAATTTTATATGTTTCTGGTCATTTATTTTTATTTTTTATCCATTGAGTTGCCTGTTCGAGCTATCGTATGATGATGATTCAAGTCACTGTTCTGATTTGTGAACAGCCCGATTGCATATGAATATTATCATTCAGCTCACTTATTTCGGCTGAAATTTTGACGCTTAGGAATACTGATGTGCTGATGCTGACGATGATTCAAAGATGTTTGTAAATTTAAATTTATACAACACATTAAGGATTCCTTTCAGATAACATGCATATGTTTATTCCTGTCGTACGGCAAGGAAATTGTCGGAGAGGGGAAAACTAAGAGCATTTTTTTGTACGTGAATGAAGGTGTAACTAAAGAAAGGACAAAGTGGTTATTTTTTATACATTTTTTCATCCCCTTAGGATTTGAGATAGTTTCAACGTCTTTGTACATTGTACACACTACACTCTAAACTCTACATTCTAGACACATTTGAATTGTGACTGTATCAACTGTTATTATTTTGTTGTTGCCCTTATTTTTATTCTTATCTTTGAGACTGTTCTCTGTTCTCTGTGCTGTGTTTAAAAGAGGACTCAGACGACAGCCGAGTGACCGAAACTTACAAAAATTGTTAACATGAAGTAATTGACATGAGTGATCAATTAATTTACATAAAGGAGAGAAAAAAGGGATGAAAAACGATAGTATAGTATATTATAGTTTATGTGTTTATAATGCACACGTATTGTATTCTATTATAATATTCTACGTAAACTTACATTGACGTCGTTCGCGTACTCAGTCATAGTCACTTGTAAGCACGTACTGAACGATCTCATCGGCATAATTACAGCTGCCGGCGGGATGATGGAGGACGGGTGAATAGAAGATGTCGGGAGAGAAACTGTCAATGTCGAAGACATAGACATCAATGCAACTCACCAACAGCAAATCTCACTTTCATTCATCTTTCTTTCGTCTTCAAATCACTTTTTTTTCTGAGTTTTGAGTTTTTGAGAATTGTTTCTTCTTTTACTCTTTTTTCTAATTGTACACAATACACACATAAACAAAAAACTTTATTTATTCACTGCTCACGAACAAATTCGATTTCACTGTCGTCTTTTCTTATGATGCTCCGAACTTTTTGTCGCAACCTCCTTGTGTATGTGTAGATTGTAATGTGTTGTCTCACTTGAAATAAAAACTGGACAATACAAATACAAATATCAAAAGTCCAGTCAACGTCATCTGCTCTCTTGATCACAAATCACAAAAGTCACAAACGCCGAGTCTCCAAAACGTTGTTATGATGTTATGGTGAATACAAATCACAAACGTAGTGTATAGTGTATCAAGAATCAAAAGAATATATTATACAAGGAAACAACTTTTTTTCTCATTCCTATCCAAATCCATTTCGTAGATTATTAAGTGTGTAAAGTAATTTATAATCTGTAGAAGTCTTTCTCTTTCTTTCCCTGTCACAAGTTTATCATTGGATCAGTACTTCATGATTATAATAATAATAATAATAATGACGATATAATGATGAATGAACGTATTGGATTTCTGAATGAAGCGCAAAATGGCAAAAAAAGTATATTACAGAAAATGAAAAGTTACAAAGTCACTAAAAATCTAGTACACATTTCTTCTTTTTTCTCACCATTTATTATGTATGCAATAATGATTTTTTTTGTATTTTCATTCTCCATTAATTTTCATTCATAAAATCTTCAGAATGTCCAGTGATGGGTGATGGTGCAGAAGAGAGAGTAGAGTGGAGACAACAAAGGAAAATGAGAATCTTCTGCCACAGCTATAAAACCGAGCCGGTTTTAATACACAAAACACGGACTGCACTGTTATATATGTTTTATATATTGAACTCACTACTAGGAAAGCTTTTCTATAAAAATTGATGCATACACTGTATTCTGTATTTGCATCTTTTGTCTTGTTATCTCAAAGAATAATCATCAGTCTTGTTCTTCTTTGTATTAACTTGGTTTGTTACACATAGAAATCCAGTAAAATCGTATATGTATGTGTATATATGTATTATTATATGATATGGATCTTTGATATCGATTCTAGTGAAGATGTATAAACTGACAATGATGATGAGCTGTAAATTTCGGGATAAAGTGGGGGGAAATCACAGAACACTGTTGTATATAAGCAAGATTTAATAATTCAGGGTTGTTGGTTGCTGTTATAATGGCGCCCCCACAATTCAATATAAATTAACTACACTCTGTACTCTGTACTCGCTGTAGTCTTCATCACAAATGAACTTAAGAGAAAAAACTGTTTTTAAAAATTTCATTTTATGATTTTCAATTCAATCGCATTGTTGACACTTGTGTAATATTTTTATGATTGTTGTATAATATTCTCTATCGTAATTTGTGATGTGAAAACAAAAAAATGTTGACTATGTATACGAATAGGAAATAGAGCACTTTTGCACTTTGCACCAATCTGAAAAGATCAATCGATAGTCAGAGCAGAGTAGTTGACAATTGACAACGATTGAAATTGTAATAAAAAGGACTCTTCTGTTGACGGAATCAGAGGGGTGATAGTAGTTGAAGTTTTATTAATGTGTTATATTAATTTTTTTGCATTTCTCCTTTAGCTTTCGTGTGTCCGGTTATATGTTATATGTGCTGCACTGTGTATTGTGTGTGCCTGTTTTTGTTTTTCGTTGTTGTCGTCTTCTTCTTTCTCGTTTTTTCTTCTTCGTTTTCTTCTTCTTCTTCTTTGTCTTTAACGATTGGTATAAAATTATTTATGAGGATTCTATTAGCGTGGCATGGCACTTCACAAAATGTTTCAACTCACCTTCTTCACACCAATGAGAAAAAAACAATCATTATTATTATTACGTCTACAGAATACTGCTGACAATCATCATTATTACATTCTATTAAACACGGTCTATACTTTCTTGTTCACGTATAAGAACTTCTTTTTCTCCTCCTCCTCCTCTTCTCGTCTTCTTCCTTCACTTTTGTAACAGTATAATGTATAACGTATAACAATAACAAATAACAACGTGGGAAACAAAAAAGGCACAATTTTTTATTTATTTGTATCCACGTACATTTCATTCAATTCTCTTATCTTTTACACAATGGCTTCCATCTCTTTAAGACTGCCACTAATTTCAAGTTTGTAAAATTATTTTCTCTTAATAGTAGAATCAGCACTTTTTTTAAAGTCCTTTGATTTTATGGATCTTTTTGCACTGACGTGCAAAACTTCTTTCACACTATGATTTGCTTTTACTTTAATATTGTTTGATCAGCTATGATACAATGTTGTTTTTGGTTTGGTTTGAGCTTTCACCAACACTTTTTTTAAATTTTCTTTCATGAAATCTTGTTTCCATTTGTTTTATCCTTTTACATGATATTATATATCGTATATTGTTATTGTCAATGAGATTGAACTTACACTTGAACTTTCAAAATGGGTTCTTTTGGTATACTTTCGTTCGATGTTCGATGTTTTTATATTATATATTTACTAATTGACTCGCAATCGTGCTGTCGATAGTGAATAATGAATGACTGAAAGACGACGACTTGAGTGATAAATAAAAAAGTAAATGAATAAATGAGATAATCAAGTGCCTGGCGCACATGCTCTCCCTCAGAATCAGAATCAGGAATTCGGAAGGGGTTGAATTAAATAAGACTAATTATTTCGTCTAACGCAAGTGTGTGGTTGCTTGTGGACTTTCTTAAGTGGCCTCTCAGGTCTCAGGTCGAGAAGGATTGAATGGAGAAAAAAGATTAAGATAAATGTATTGTTTATATACGTGTTTATGTGTGTGTGTGTGTGTGATGCGAAGGGTTATAACATGGTATGATATTCTACACACGAAGGAAAATAATAATAATATTATTATTATTACAACAATAGAGAGTTTGAAAAGGGATACAACTTGTTGGATGCTGGATGTTTGGATTGACTGGAATGGATAGGATAGGATTATATGATGCTGACGGTGAATGAAAGGCAATTGAGAAAGGTATACTGAGCGAGTGAGACAGGGTTAGAGAGAAAGATGAAAAAAGGTAGATAGATAATGTATGTATAATGTATAGTAGTTTAAGTTTTTCAGAGTAAGAAAATTCGTGTTGGACTTTTTGGACGGATCTGATCAGCTAAGCTAGCTCACCTCACTCGTCTCTGAATCTACTCATACTGTTGTTATTGCTGTTGCAGAGTTTGGGTACTCTACTCTCTACTCTCTAATGTACACTACAGAGTCTAGAGTCTACAGGTAGGAACCTTTCAGCTCTCAAATGTACATTACGTATAATACTTACAGATGGAGATAAAAAGCACAGTGTAGAGTGTGCACCACAGAAAGAGGGGAACCCTATCCAATCCAATCATATACAACAGGTGCCTATATACTATATACATTATACATCCCTCCCTTGTGCCTTGTGTGTTTCCCGTGTAGATGCATACACACACAGATGTATGCATATTATGTTATGTATTTAGTATTTAGTCAAATCCTTCGCCGTACTTTTACATTCATCCACCTATTTATCTTGGTATCTATCTATAAACTATAAACAATCCAAATTCTAACACTAATAACTCCACTGTAAATTGTAAATCTTCACTTCACTTCAGCTCTATTTATTCCGTACTATACCTACATATTATCGATCCGCATATGCAATAATATAGAATATGCATGGGACTTTTATTGTAACACCAAAAACCACACAGGACACAGGAAAACATCAACATGCATGTCACACATCAGCCTTATTGTCCTCGTCTCCGTCATGTAATTATCTTTAACAAATATACTATATACATTATACATTATACATACTTGTAAAACCGCTGCATTTTGATTTTTGAACCCGTGCAATGGTAAAGGTGAAAGCTCTGATCTCTGATCTATTTCAAACTAAATATTAAATTGAATCTGAATATAAATTATAAATCCAATGGAAAATTTTTAGCATAGCACTACTATTATCTTTCTTTTTTACCACAGTTTGTTTTATTAAAAACGTAAGTACAGGCTAAAAGTTTTTTAGCCTGTAGTTTTTAAGCTTTTTGGTTAAAATTTTAGAATGCTTGCAAATAACAAAATTGCAACATGGGTACGAATTTTATATTTAAAAAAAAGTAAGTAGGGTGTTTAGAGTTTAGAGATCCTCCTAAAGTCAAATAAATAGACGAAATGAGAAAATGCAATAGAGCAGTTGAGCATTGCTGTACATACACAGAGAGAAAAGATACCGTAGTCATGCCCCAACCGTACGAATACCATACGTTTTACGTGCTGTCACATGCAATTTCGACTGTTTTACAGTACATCACTTTAAATGGACAGTCATTTTATGTGATTTGGAGTAAAATTCCCAATTTGGCAACACTGCATCGGGGTGACTTGAGACAATTTTTAATAGTATCTGTAGTTGGGGCATGACTACGTGATGGTTAACTCCAAATCACATACAAAATCGGTTTTTTCGTGTGATATCAAGTTAACTTTTATGTTATCATGGAGTTAAAAATATTGCTTTTTCCGAGTGTGTAGTGAATATCTAGCTCCATTACCAAGGGCAATATAATGCAGTTTTTCTAGTTTAGTTTATTCAATGAGAAGTATCATATCTAAATTGTAGAGTGTAGAAGAGCAACAATATTGTCAATTCTCAAATTTGTCAACCTACCATTAGTTTCCCGGACAAAGTCAGCTAGATAAGGGTGGAGGGGCAAAATACAGAGTGAGACAGCGGGAGAGAGAGGGAGAGGGGAAAATATCTGAAATCTGAATCAACTTCCTTCTCTACATTCCCACACACACATGCATACACTTGAAACTGTTGCACATTGTATAGATACATACGTTGAAAGATTTGTCCTCAGGTGTACGTTTATTTTGCGTTTCTACTTATCCACCTATCTACATGCATATAATATATATATGTAGATAGTAGATATGTATGCATGTATTTGAAATTTTAGTAAATGCTGCAATAGTTGCTAGTTGCTAGTCGTTAAATGACTGGGACATTGTATGTAAATTGTCAGTGAGAGCTGGATACGTGTAGATTGTGTATGCATAACTTTTTACATGCATTCTGAATTCTGAAGTAGCTAAACAAAAACCACGAAGCATTGCACACCCACACATTCAATACTCCTCAATATGTGATGTTCGTATGTTTCGTATTTCCTATTTGACTAACCTAAAGCACTGAAAAACAACATGCAAATGTACACACAAATCTACACCGTACACATGTAAAATGATGTACGTCCATTTACGTACGTTGCTCCATGTAGAATTTACATTGTACATGCATGTCCGATGTTTAGATGTATGTATGCATGAAAATTATGGACCAGTAGATTCAAGTGTACAGGAAACTTATTTATGTGCGTGTGGAGTAACAAGTCACAGACAATATTCAATGTTAATAGTCGTGGTCAAATCTGTTGTGTCTGCACATATATTAATTCGCCATGTTGTAATAATTGACATTACTATATAATTGCATACACATGACCATTTAATGTATTCAATGTTGGATGCACAAACCAACCAAACCAGCCTACTCTGTGTCTATAAAATTTGAATCGTGTTTTTTAATTAGTATGATAGTATCCTCGATCCTCATAAGTTTGTCGTTTGTCAGCATTCACTGATGGTGACTGGTGTCGTAATTTGAATTTAAGTATTTCTTTTATTTATTATTTGTTTCTTTCGAATTTCAAGCTTATAATTCAACAAGAAACTTGTCATTTTCCTTTCATAATATCCAATTATTATTATTATCATAATGCATAATATATAATATAGTAAATAATAATGTTTTTATAAATTCCCCTATCTCTCTTCAAAATTCAAGTAAAAAATAGAATAAAGTCATTGTTATCTAACCATTATAATGATGATTATCATTCACCATAACCATAAACAATAATTTCTGACCTCCAGGACGAACTTTGTTGTAGTATTAGGTCTTTTCAATTATTATGAATTGTGAAATCATATGGATTTGGTGATACATCAGAAATTGTATGAGAAAGTTGTACCAAAATTGTCATTAAAGTTCATCAAATCATCATTCAGTTTTACCATGTGATGTGTAAATACAGAGTATACAGTAAGAGATGCAGTACATGAACTGAATGTCTTCGCCCTATATTTTCACAAGTCACAGAGCATCATCAGCTTGCTCTTTCCCCCTTGACTCCAAAATCCAAAATGCCTACGCAAGACACAAGACAGATTTGTAATGTGTAACATTAACTCAATTACTTACTCGTAGTGTACAATCTTTAGGTTTTTGAAGATTGAGATAAAAAAATCAAAACAGAAACAGAGAGACTCAAAGATTGAGATTAAGACAGACAGACAGACCTACGGACGACCGACGCGAGGTGTTTCTTTTGTGTAGATATAGATGAAGCAGGAATGAACAGTATACTTATACTTTTATATAATGTGTCATGAAGTGATGATAGTGATGGATATATGTGTGTAGTTTGTAGCTGATATGAAAAAGTAACAAAATAGATGCAAGCATACCGTTAAAGTAAGGCGGGGCCAATCTTTCCGTCTTCAACTCAACAGCATTTATTTTCTCGCTTAGACAATAATAATAACAGTAATAAAATGAGTACTGCACATCCTGACACATCTTTTCCTTTAGGTTAATTTCAAGTGAAGAGTCAATATTATACTTAGTATGGATTATGGATAAAATGTGGTTTGGTTTGGTGTAGCTTACATACTAACGCTAATTCCTTCCTTAAATCCTACAATGTTTTTTTTGTTTAAAGGCAAAAGTAAACGGGAAGTACAGAATATCCACATCCATAGCCATACATAGAATATTTTACAAGAATGTCTTGAACTCTTCCTAATCATAATGTTCCTTTGGCAAATCTTTCTCTCTCGTCGATTTCTATATTCATGAGATTCTGTTGTTATATGTAGTAGTGCTTCTCATGAATAGAATATTTGAATTCATTCGTATTCAATTCAAAGTGAATGAATGAGTGAATAATATTCATTCGGAATATTCATTTGGTTT
>JAQGBH010001340.1:0-33900 GCA_034698265.1 Sminthurinus aureus | reverse complement strand
TGTAAAAACTGAGGTTTTTGTCATTTTTGCCAGTTTATGCCATTTTTGCCAATTTATGCCATTTATGTCAATTTATGTCACTGACATGACATTTTTCAATTTTTGCTGACATATTCCTATCATTGCACACATGTTTACTATTTACACAGTTGATCTACTGTTGATTTGCTGATCAAAACTCTTGATCCAAGGCATCATCATGTAGTTTGGAGTGCGGATTCACAAAAAGCCGAGTCAAGTGTCATTTTATGCAACTAGATTTCAACTGTCCAGAATCCAGAATCAAGTAATCATCAACAGATGATTCGTTGTACAAGCTTTAAATACTGTACAACTATCTACTTTTGTTGTGCAGCATACAAAATACAATGCACAAGCTGAACCAAATAAATCACAAACATCTTACATAAATTCTTACACTCGTCTTTCCTCATGAGTACGTTGACTTTAGGATTTGTCTCCATTGGTTTTTCTGAGCTGCGGGAATTTTAAAACAAGTCACAAGCTGAAAAAATGTACAATTCTTGTTGTTCCGTCCAGGATTTTCCTGTTATTACCTTTGCGTTCCCGGATTTTCTTCTGGTACCCTGGGCTATTCTCGCTACTTTACTATTTAGAATCTGCTAAAAAAGAGTCACTCTCGTGTTTCTGGTTAGCAATTTAATTGCTCTGGAGATTCAGCCTGGACATTAGTGGTCATGCAGTTTGCGTTTCTATGTACTCCAGCCTTTGTTATTTGGGAATAGTTGTATGCGTATGTAGAGTGTAGAGTGTAGGAGTAAAAGGAAGAACCAAGTACATTTGGTTCACTAGAAGAGTAAGACTTGTGAGATGTGTTTGGCAGTTGATTTAGAATGTAGTGGAATGTGTAGACAACCTCTGGATGGATTCAGCTATAAACGACAGACTAGAATAGGTATCATGCATCTGAGTCGTATAGCATAAGAAAGAGTATTTAGTACGTACACACACACCAATGTGGTACATAACAAGAGAAAGATAAAGAGAAAAGATGGTTGATGCAAAAGAGAAAGGACTGAAGAAGAAGAAGAAGAAGAAGAAGAAGGAGACGGAGAACTGCAGAATCATTGATTTGAAACCGGCCAGGCTATTCAACACTGTAGCAAGTCAACTCGGTGTATCTGCCCGCATCATACGCCGAGTAGTATAGTGTAATGATAGGAGTAGACAGAAGCTGTGTGTGATATGTGAACAGTGAATAGGGACCGAAGCCAAAAGACTTTTGCATAAAGATTTTACAGACTCATTACCAACTCATGGAGGATTGTGTGCGTCTAGAATGTAGACTCTCTTTACATTGTACATGCACACACTACACACTACATTCACTAAGTACAGAGATATTTTATTCCGTGTCGACTCCCGACTCACCGAATTTACATGTGTACACACATACACAAGCTATTGTATGTACAATGTACAGAAACTGATGCAGACAAGCCATTGAGGGAAGAGAGGTAGACGAGAAGCAGAGCACAGGTTAGGAGTTGGGAGTTAGCAAAACACCAGTATTGTGTACATGTTGCCAACACTGAGTCAGTCTAAAGGCTAGAGTCTAGAGTCTAGAGTCTAGAGCAGGTTACATGCATATTGTACCGTGTTCCGAGTTGAGCAGAAGCTGATTATTACCCTTTTGCTCCTACACTGCGAGTTCCGTGTACATTTTAGACTGTACCTTGTACGTGTTATTGCCAAAGGAGAGGAGACGGAGTAGACGGAGTAGACGGTGTGGAAGAGAAGGAAGAGAACCGAGACAGGGAAATACATAACAAGTAGCAAAGTAGCGAAGTAGCCTGAGTAGTAGACTGACTTGACGTACATATGATCTGCATGGATGGAGGAATGGGAAAAGGCAGAACAGACAAGTAAGGAACCAACCAACTCAACTCGACTCAACTACCACTGCAATGCATCCAAGATATTTTAGGAACTTGTACTTAATCTCAAGCCAACACGCTTTCAGTCCATTATTACAAACTCTGTTTCTATGTGTCTCTATGAGCACGAATGTCCGTATGTGTGTGTGTATGTGTGTATGAGAGTATGGAATGGCTCCTACTTTTGTATCTTGTCTATCTTTAAAAATGTCTGTGTGAACCAAGAACCATTCCGGATTCACATGTAATTTTCCATTCACCATCTCAACTCACAACTCTGCTCCGTCCGACGTCCTGTATCCCACCAATGCAGTCAAATCATCCTAATGTACATCCAAAGATGAGAGTCTTGAGTCTTGACGTTGTAGCAATAAGTCATAGCACTCGGAATCCGCATACTCTTTCCCCCTTCTCGCCCTTTTAATCTTGGTCTTGTCTCTGATTTCAATTTGGTATTGGTCCACTATCCACTATTCCCCTCTCATTTCCTATCCTCACATTTCCATATTTCGCAATAATATTTTGTATATTCAGGTGGAGTAAAAGGCATGAGATTCTAATCCATCTACTCCAGTCTCTCCAGTATCTCCATCAGAAGCCAAGAGTAGTCGATTCAAGTAGGCACCGTTTTTCAGCAGAGAGTGAGAGAAACACGGCAACAGGGCTCGAGAAGGAGAGAGAGTGAGATGGAGAGGGAGAGCTCTGTTGCCAACACCCGGACTCGGGATTTTCTCTGCTCCACGTGCCGCTCCGTCTCCAACAACTCTCCCGTTTTCAATCGATACAACCAACAGCATGTAAGTTACTACTACTACTTCTACTACGAGCCGACTACTCAGCTAAAACCTCCAACATTAGACTCTATATCCAGAAAGGAAAGGAGAGGAAAGAAAAGCCATATAAGCAGTGAGCAGAGCTGACTCTCCTACTCTACTCTCTTCCATTTTATCCATCCTCCTTCTTCTTCTCTCCACTACTCAGACTCTCAAACTTTTTACACAAAGAGAACTAACAAGAAAAGAAAGAGAGAGAGAAAGAGAGTGAGAGAGAGTACAGTACTTGGTTATGGTATGTTACAATATCTCTCTCACTTTTTTACTTTGGGTTGGGTGGCCGTAGTTTCATACTGAACGCTGAATGCTTGTGTACTGTGTATTGTGTATTTATTCTGCATAACTATATACTTGCATCTTCTCCAGGGCCCTATACCCTATACCGCTCACCGTATACTCTATACCCCATACCTTATACCCTATAGCCGCAGTCCACATGTTTTCTCATGCTACATTTTGTCAGCCTCACTCAGATTTTTCGCCATGGTTTGGGTCCAGATCTTCCCATCCAACTCCTTTGTACCTCCTTCTCCTCCTCCTTATCGCCTTGCCTTTGTACTCGGAGAACATCTACCTGGATCCCTTATGCATCCCTCCTCACTCACTCACTCACTCACTTGTACTATACACTGTATCTAGTATCTATGCTACATTCATCAACATTATTATTATTATGGACAGCAAAGGGCCCAAGGGAAAAAACACACATTTCTCACAGTTCACAGGGATACAGGTAAACATTTAAAGAGTCCACAGCAAAAGGACGTGCGGAAAGCCATGTGCGCTTACACATTCTGTTTATTACGTCTTATCCATCTTTTATCATACCTACATTTTTCATATTCCACTTGCGATTCGTCTTCAAAACTGCATACCAGTTGACAGTTGAACCATTCTACAAAATTTCACTTTTACCCTTTAAAATATTCAGACAAGACTTGAGCTAATCAGCACAATTTGCTTGCCAAGAAGGAACATTGCCATTGTTTTCATGATTACTCCATACTCCATTAATAATTCGTCATTTGTGAGGGGAATGAGTAAGAAAACCCAAAATGAATGAGAAAAAGAGCGTGATTATTAAAAGAGATATGACAAAATAGGTAAAAAGATGCAAGAACAACTCCTGGAGGAAGAAGGGTTAAAAAAGTATTTGTAGATAATTTTGAGGGCATGATTCGTGTGGTTTCGGAGTGGAGCTGCTGAGAGAGCTGTTGACTGTTGACGATTCTCCTCTCCATTCGTTTTCTTGTAATTCGTGCTTTCCAATAATGAGTTTGATATGCAATTCCTTCCTTGCTGCTCTAATTTTATTTATGTATTCCTCGTCTTATTTTGAAAGACTTGTTGAGGTTAGTCTGGTTGTAGGAGAGCTGGAAGGATGTGTGTGATATGAGTCCGCCTGCTCATTCTCTCGTCGTTCATGTATTATTATTTTATTTTTATTATCATAATAATAAAAGGCAGAGACATGACAGAGACAGACAAGCTGAAAGGTGAGTGGAGTACGAGTGGAGCAAGTTCACCTTTTGGGAGTATTTAATACGAGTGAGCATGTGAATATGTGAGTATAGGAGAGAGTGGAGTATAGAGTATAGCCATAGTCATGAGTTGTACAGTAGAGTTTTTCCATGTTCCTTCCAGTACAACTGCTAAATGGAAAAGCTGACTCTCTCTCTCTCTCTCTCTGCTCCTCTCTCTTAGTTCTCTTGCTTCTCTTGGCCATTAGAGTACATAGAGGAAGTGGAAGCACGTGGCGCTTCTACTCACACTGCGTATACATACGCATCCATCCATCCATTCGGTGGAGAGTGGAGAGCTGAGCTGAGCATATCCTCCCCAGTCGATAAATACGGCACACATGTACATATAGGATATCCTCTACCAACTACACACATACACATATAAGTATGTACTATGTACTATGTACACTGGCACTAAAGGTTTCTTGATCCTTCCTTCCTCCTGAACTACACTGTATATTGTACATATTACCCCATTCTAAATGTGTCCATATACTAATCAATCCATATCCCACCACCCACATTCACTCCAGAGCTTAAAGCTACTGTACTCACAGTCCATCAAAACACTGCGAGTACTAAATTAACCACTCTACATACGCAACAAACCATGTTTTTAATCCATGCACATTTAAATACTCTTTTCAATTCTTTCATTCCCGAGGGCAATCACATTGGTACATAGTATATAGTTAATTCACATTCAGGATTTTTATCCATGTTGATGCGATGTAAGAATTAAGAATGCGGGCCATATAAAATCTTGTGTAACCTAAAATAGTGATAAACCATTTTTGATGGCTTGTGTACAAACATTTATGTAAGCCAACTCTAAAGTCTTGAAAATATCATTATCTCCACAATGCAAGAGAAGAGAGGGAGGGAGAGAGGGGGCATTGGTGACCAAGGTTTGGTTGTGTGGATCAAGTCACCTTTTTCTACATCCTTTATCATGTGCTTTACATTTGTATTTATAATTTATATCCTCCGCACTCCTGACGCACCAATTGAGATTCAGGTCCAAGTCGGAATCAACCAGCTTTTGGGTTCTGGTGCTTGTGCCTGGAGGATTAAGATTATGCTTGGGACGAGGACAAAAGAATTAAACAAGATAACTTGGCTCCACAGTCAATGTCCTATTCCCTACCAAAATCTGTAAAACCTTTCCTTTACATAGGCTGTCCCAATATAAAGGAGCCTTTTGAAATTTCCTAGCATAGGATGAATCCAGCGTTGTAGTTGCATTTTGCTGCCGTGTCACACAGGAAATATCCGGAAATTTTGGTGCAAGGCTGCCATGTGAGAGCCTATGGAGCCAACTATAGAAGTGTAAAACTGAAGCAGATCATTTGTAATTTGTACTCAGATTGCGGTCTAATGTCTAATGTCATAAGGTCCTCTAACGCAATCTCGTAGATAAAAGTAAACATTTGTTATTTTCAAGATCATGATCATCCTCATCCTATCTGTAAACTTGATTCGCATCGCCGCTCCTCACTTTGTATTTCTTATTTCTTCATCAAGAGTCAAGAGTTGATGTGACTGTGTACTGTGTAGACAATAGACATTACATATTATCTTTGTTTTCTCTTCCTCTCTCACATTGTTTATCATTCATAAAAAAGAAGGAGATAAACTTTGACTTTCATCAGACACACTGGATCATATCTGTGCTGTGCTGTGGTGTGCTGTGGTAGAGTCAGGACACAAAAGAACGACCAAACCAACGTACATTTTAATGGGAAAACTAAGGACAAGTTCAACAATGTGGCTGTGGGACTGGGTAAACATTTCACACATGATCCACAGCAACACAATCACACATTTTCAACCTGTATTTGCTCATACCCATGTACAAGTTTATATGTATGATATGCTATCCACTGATATGATATGATGGAGTGGGAAATGGGAAATGTACAATTCCAATGACAGCGTTGAGGTGATGTATTTATTTACATCACAACTACACAACTACACAACTACACAACTAACTGAGGACGCCTTTAATTGCATGTATACATAACATGTATTTGTTTGTTTGATTCTCAGTTAGCTAACAGCTCAGATAAAACTCCACGGACTCTCACATCACCTAGTCAACACACAAATACACAAATAAAAATGCTCCACTCAAGTACTCCTGCACCGTGCTTCAGAGTAAAATTTACATGGTCTGAGTTAGGACAAGAGCGCTGAATAAATGGTGATGGAATAAATAAATTATAGGATGATACGATATGCGTATCATAAACAGAATAGAATAGATAAATGACTGGCGATGACTGGGGAGACGGAAATACTAGACTTTTACTCATACTTTTTATTACAGGTGAATGATATACACTACAATACATGGGTAACCGGAGGTTCGGAAGCAAGGCAGCCACTACTGCACCATCCATGTGCAGAGCCTGCTCCATAAAATATAAAATCCCCATTCTCCAATCAACAACTCCCTTTTCTTTTCTCTTTGTTTTCATTCCACATTTTCCGGAACAGTTCTAAACCCTGTACAACTGGATGGAGAATCACGTAGAATTGAAATGGACAAACGTCTGTTTTATTACAAGGATTTGAGAGCATAATCGTCACATGTGTCATGTATCATGTATGTGTGGATAAATAGGCATAAAGGTAAGCACCCAGTTGGAAAGTTGGAATCCAGGGGAAATAGAAAGGATATATATTATATATTATATAATAAATATTCGTCGTTGGGGGGGCATTTATTTTTTAACTTTGGTTATTCATGAAGCCTGAACGTTATACGTCGCACAATTTGCACAATTTGCACACTTTCCTCCTTCCTCTCCATTCTAAACCATATTTGCACACACTTTCCATGACAAAGTAAAAGGTGCATAAACACGTGTTGTCCAGTATGTCAATTACTTTTAAAATTTCTGTACGAGTATAACAATTACCATTTGTTCTCTTTTATATCCTGCCAACATGTTCCGGAAATAGATTGGATATTTGTGGAGGTTGTTATGGTGATGAAGGCCATTTCATTAAGTTGCTGTTGAAATGCATTCTAAAAAAGTTGATGCCATTTAGTTACTTGTATAAAAGCGAGGAGTTGTTAGTGACTACAGACTAAACTTAAATTTACTACAGGAGTAACTACAACAAACAAAACCTAAAAAATCACGAGTCATGTAAACGGTCACAAAACAGATGCTAATGCATCATCATTTCATGTACATTTCCACGGAATATATTTATTTTTGCGTCCAGAGTGGAGACGATGGGGAAACATTGAGCATAAATATCGTGTTGCGTACATTGACTGTGAAAAAGTGCGTGAGTTGATATCAGGTCCGTCTCGAGTCTCGAGTCTCAAGTCTAAGGAGTGAAAGAAGGCAGGAAGAACGGAAGAAGGGAATGAACTAGGAGCAGTGTTTGGTTAAATGGAATGAAGAAAAGGAGAGAAAAACCCGTGTTTCTGGTGCAGAGATACAGATTGGTTGGAAGAGTTGGGAGTAGGTTTTTTCCTAGGTTTGTTTGTCTGCTCCTCTGTAGGATGTGTGCAGAAAGTTATAAATGTAGAGAGAGCGGGGGGTGGGGTGGGGGTGGAGAAGAGGGAGAGAATGGAATGGAATAGTCAAGACTTTGTTGATGAAAGGTAGAGCCCGTATGGAGTATGGATCGGCTGTAGTCTGTCTGTAGTCATATGCACAATACTCCACTGCCACACCAAATCCACGCGGATCCAACTTACAGTTGTGCGTAGAGAGTCTAAAATTGTGTGTAAAAATTGTGTGTGTCTGTTCCTTCGCTCGCTCGCTCCATCGCGTGTGTATGTATGTATGTATGTATGTATGTTTGGGGATGTAAGTATAGATAGAGTATAGAGAATAGAGGATGTATGCTCGTAGAATTCCCGGCTGTTGGTGGCAGAGAGAGAGAGAGAGAGTGGAAGCCGGGACGGAGAAGTAGATGGTATAGAAAGCAGGCAGGAAAAGTACGGGACATTGACCCGACGTCTATCCATTCCGAAGCCACGGACATCCTTGAGGGTCTGCTACATGGAAACAACGACATATACACAACGACTCGGCACAATATCGACCGAAATTTTGTGCCGCAGAATTCTGCGGCAAGGGAAAAATCTCTTGCCGTCTCTCCTGTTCGCTCTCTCGCTTCTCTCGCTCTTTCACGATGGCACACGTGCAGTCATTCTTTGCCGCATTATCCTCCCCGCATAGCAACAAACATGTACGCGTAGAGCAAGGCATACCCACCCGTGGCAAATCCAAACTTGAAATCTCTTTGGCTTTAACTTTTCTCGCTTCTTCCTCCAGCTCTCCAATACACATTTTACTTTATTTCATTTTATTTTATTTACTATACAGACTCCTTCGGCCTCTCCTTTTCCTTTCCCGCTTCTATTTCTACTTGTACTTGTCTTGTCTTGGCTTTACTTCTTGTCGTCACCATGGCAAAAAACTTATGTTTAAATCCCTGTTTTTGTAGTGTAAAATACATGAATGTCAAGTAGTATTTATGAGCCCAACGGCTTTCCATCATGTGTCCACTTTCCACTGCAGATCCAACCTTTGGTTTGGTATTCACTCTCTAGAGAGGAATAATTGTAGACTGGACTGAGCAGGATATTTCAATTTCCAATCCCCGAATTGTCGATGAAAAAACAAGGAGATGAGTTCTCAATTGCCATTCATTAGTTCTCAACTGGTAGATTCGAGCATTATTGCGATTGGTCTGGGAGTTGAATCAAGTTGAGTTGAGTTGAGCTGAACTGATTGTGAGTGCGGAGTGCAAACTGCAGACTAATCAACCTTAAATACATGACACATCCAAAATAAAATAAACTCGGTTTGTCCGGACTCGTAACACATGAGATAATCCACATGCAACACATGCACACACCACACAAAAGTCACAAGTCAAAATCATACAATATTTACCCCTCATTAGCCTCACAATTAATTCTTCTACACTGGACATTGGACATAGTTTTCAACATGATTTCACAACTGGATCCAAGGAAAAAAACATGATGACACAAACATGAAATATCTTTAAGACGGAAAGCGCAAGTAAAAGGATCCAACTGAATTCCCTTATGATTAAGTCATAATTAATCAAACTACTTTTTATTTTTTCTGTTCCAAGGAGAATTTACATTTTCACGTAGGTTTCTTTGCTACTGCCGAAAACCACAAATGAGCCCTCCGAGCTTACGAAGTACGTGGAAAATTCCAGAGCCTACATTCTACATCCGCTTATCTAACTCTGTTGTCTATGTGTGTCTTTTTATAATAGGAATTGCAATCTTTGTTATGAAAGGGCCGCATTCAATTCTTCTCTTCTCTTTGATTCCCACTCTCACGAATTCCCTCTCATTAACAAAATGAGCCTTGTTGACTCTGGATTCTTAGGACTGGGATACATGTGTAGCAACAACTTGTTTAATTAATTTACCATTAACCGGACGGACAGAGTCCGGTGTGCACTGCGCAGTGCTCCGTGACAATTAAATGGACAGGACGAGACACACGCAAACGTATGTTGTTGGCCGCAGCTCCGTCATTAAAAACTCCTCACTTTAACCAACTTCAGTTTGGCTACCTGAGACTCGAGACTTTGCCTGCACCAATATAGTTTAAAGTTGGATAGATCTTTCAAGAATAAAAACAAAAAAGTCGCATCTAAATCCTCCCAATTCAATTTGAATTCATGTGTAAAGAAAAGGGCCAAGAAGTATTCAGAATTCTCATTACATTGAAATCCATTTTACAGATATTTGAAATCCACTCTGAAAAACCTTTGGTTGGTCTCGTTTTTTGTAACCAATTTGAATTTTCGTTTTCTTTGTCTACGAATTTATGATGATTTTTGTCCATTTTCCATCTTCATCTTTTCCTCATTCTTCCTTTCGTCTGGTATCCATTTTCTTGGGAGCTCCAAACTAGGAAGAGAGTCTAACTCCATTCTTGGGTTTCTTTATGCATTTTCTATGGATAGTAGTTTTGAGTGTAGCCGTACGTTTTTATTTTATGGTAAATGTATGTAGTATGTTTGTGTGTGTGTGTGTGTGTGTGTGTGGCTGGATGGATGGATGGATGTGATATGTTGATCTGGAATATTAAATGCTACAGTTTTACGTTGTACATCTCACCTGAGAAGGCATTCAAATAGGTTTCATTATGTATGCACCTTGTTGATGGTTGGTGTTGGTAGGCTGGAGCTACGGTCTACATTCTACAGACTACAGACAAACAACATGGAAAGAGAAGAGAGAGAGAGAGACTGTCGCTGTAAACTCGAAAGTATTTTATGCCACATGAAAATCCACAATCTACAATCTACACACAACGTACATAAAAACAGAGTACAGCACAGAGCAGAGCAGAAGAGAAGGTAGAAGGTAGATTCAAGACAAAGAGTGTAGATTTCCTATGTACGTTCATCCACACAGAAAATCCACAGTCTGTAGACTCTAGACTCTAGACTCTCTGCACTCCTCACGCGTATACATAATATTCCTACTGCATATGTACACGTAAATGCACATTTCCTTTATCCTTAGCATTCCCAAAACCCTGAGCGAGACGGCGAACACGAAGGTTTTTCCTCGACAATTCTTTAAGACTCGTTTTAAACGGCGATTGGATATGAGTAGACAAATGAGGAATAGATATAAATGTGAAAAAATACAAGGCAAAAGGAGAGAGAGAGAGAGAGAGAGGCAGTATAAAATATAAAACATAATAATGCTAACAATGTTCTTTATTTCCATCCTTCTTATCCCGAGTCCTTGTCCTTTACAATCTCACTGCTACCTTTTTCCCATTCCTATATATTCCCTTCCACTGCATTGGACATGCTGTACGTACTCTACTCTTCCACATCCACACCACACTTTACACACATTACTCAATACTCAATACTCAATACTCAAAGCACTCGGAAAAATGAAATACAGAGCAAGTCCCTTTTTTTCCATATTCCTTCTCCTTTTTCGGCTAAAATCTGAGATGTTGGGCTTTAAGTTCTGTCCCTTTCCTTTCCTTTTACCTCCGTCCAATAACACAGACAAATAAATAAATGTAACGTGTATCACGGCCAATCCCCTCTGATCTCCGATCGTGTATCAGTCACATTTTAGCCGCACATACCACATCCTACATTCTCCATTCATAAGCATCTATTTAAACACCATCAACCATCAACTAGCTAGTTTACTAATTCCTCCAGATGCTCATCATGTAGAAAAAGTAGATTCACTTGTGACAGCAAGCAGCAGAATTTACAATATTCTAAATTCTAATGCTACACATTTTATACATATTTTAGTGGAGAGGAGATTTAAGCGTGTGGATGCTGGATGTGGATGTGTGCGTACGCATTACTTTGACTTGTCCACAGAACTCGTCCTATCAGCTCACTCTACAGTCTACAGTCTACACAGTATATATGCACGAGAAGACGGCTGAAGCTCATCTCTACACTATACACGCCACACGCTTTAATTCCTATGTGCATATCCTGTATTTGGCTCATGTCTCCTCTCTGCAATGCATCCTGCACTCTCCACCATACCGCATAACCAGTTGAAACTTTCCATGTCTTTCCATGCCTCCAGCTCTGCAAAACTTACGCACAGACGCATCTATTCTAAATGTGAAGACGCACATACAGATACACCTACAACCTACAGATATATCCTATTATATATTATCCTTACATGTACAATGTACATACTACATACTATGTACTCTGTAGCGCACTACTTACGCATTCCCTTCATTTATCCACTAGACAGGATCTATATGCTATGCTATATGCCATGCTATGCGATCCGGCTACAAATAAATCCATGCATCACAAAAAACATGATATTTATTCTCTGTACATTGTACATGTACATCCAAATTATGCTTCAACACATTTACTCCCAGTACTCATCATTCTACAAATAATAGTCGTCTGTATGCATCTGCCTTGGAGTTTGTAAACAGTTTGGAGTTTGGAGATATCAAAGATTTTCACTAATCAAATCATATTTGAATTGGAAAAGTATAACATTTTTCCAGTGTTAACAGTTTATAAACAAATATCGCTAATGTCTGTATACCAGCCAAGTTTAATGTTTGGAGTTTGGAGAATTGGGTGGATGTTGTGAGGCCTGGAGATTGGAGATGGAATCTGGATCTGGATGCGAATCGGGTATAGAGTATAGAGTATAGATGATGGAGGACGGAGGAAGGAGGATGGAGAAGGGTAAAAACCTTTCCAAATTTTCCATTGGATCGAGGAGTCATTGCCTTTTGCGAATTGCGAACTAAGAGTCCAGCGACGAGGGAGCAGCGAGGAGCGCGAGCGAGTGGAAACGCAACCAAATGGTGGTTATGGATATAAGTATGTACAATGTACAGTATACATGTCATGCATACGACTGTAGCCACAGAGATGCTCCACTATTTAGCATTTAGCATGTGTAGATACACAGAGACAAATAATATTCAACTTGCTGTGGAAATGTTGGCTAAGAGTATTTTTATGCTCATAATCATCATCAGTTCTTGTTTTCATTGTTCTTTCTTCTCTTAATGGCAATGAGCAATGAGAGTGAATGAAAGGGAAGAATAAAAGTCGTATCATGTTCAACATCTATTTCCTTCACACACGGAACACAATTTACTTTGTTAGCTCATTTTCTCATTTTATTCAAAATACAAAATACAAAATGCAAAATGCAAATGCTCTTGTCATCATTTCCTCAACTGCAATGTTAAATGCTAAACCTTCCTAAATTTCCTTATCTTCTTTTCCCACTAAATCCCAACATCTAACACAACTAACACAATGCAAATTGTTTAGGATAAGAGACAACGGCCAATTTTTAAACAACTACATGTAAATCCATAATCCATGCAAATGTACATTCATTTAAACAAATAAGACAAAATAGCAAAGGAAATTTCATAATACTATTTTTTTTTACCTCCAAATCCTTTCTGGCACACGCACTTTTGCGTACAGCGGGGAAATAACAAAATGTACTGGATCAACGGAGACTTGGAAATGCTCCGTTCCAACTTCAAACCAACTTCCAACCAGCCCGTTGACTTTGTCAAGGACAAAAGTTTGCTGACTTTTCATCTTTGATAAGTTCTGTACGCAGTTTCCTCTAATTGTCCTCCTTCTGTTTTTATCTCCTTCACAATTTATCAGAGTCATTTCAAAACCATCCAAAATTTGAACTACCCCTTCACAACTAATTCCTACTAATTCCTTAATTTGTAATGGAGCAACATCTTCAGAATGACGCAGTAGACGGTAGACAAATTGGAATTGGAATTTTCAGAATATTTCCAGAATAAAACAAAAATATTATGTATTATCATTTACAAGCTGAGTTGACAGTTGACATTTCAGTATTTATTTTTGTGCAAATGTTTGAAATGGAGGAGCATTCATAAATTGTATTCAGATTATTTCCAGGATTCTGAATTTGGACTCGACTCGTTGCAAACGGAAACTTGTTATAATAATTATGCAAATAAAATGAACATGATACTAGAGAATGAAAACAAATGTGTTTAGACGCAACCAGAAGCTCTCTGTCTCTTTGTATGTATGTAATATAGTATATAGTGTAACTGGGTGCAGTGCCCACTCTACACTCTACACACTTGACTTACACATGTGCATATATTACGCATTGCAAATCATCAAAAGTATTGTCATGTGGAATCCACGCACAAAACGCACCAAAAGTGGGAAATCTCTTGATTTTGTTCCATGTTTTGACCAATCCAGAGAAAAGTCCAATATTATTTTGTATTTTGGTTTATTTATTTATCGTCTTTCTCATGTTTAGACCGCGCGCATTGACATTTCCTATGCATTGCGTATTAAAAGACTTGGTGCAATTGAAATTGGATCTTGATCTTGGCCTTGGATCTTGAATCTTGAATGTTGAATCTCGAATGAATGGTGCAGTAATTTTGAACAGCTTGTAGTTGACTCGACTTGTGTTTACATTTTACATGACATTTGTGATTTGCATCCTAAATACGGTTTTTACTTATGACTCAAAATTCAAAATCCAGTTTGTCTTTGTTTTGCATATTGCACTTGAAGAGTGAAGAGTCTACTCCATAGCACAACAACATTTGAGCATTCCGAGTCTGTAGCTACAGAAGGAAACCAAGAATAAAAAAAATAGTAAAGGAATGGACAGAATTTGGATGCAAAACTCCTGATACCTTAGTCATGGATATTCTTGCTGGATCAGTCAGTTTACTTAGGACGGATGTAATGTGATAGACCAATTCTAATGTTTACCACCGGAATTCCAATCAGCTGACAAAGTCAACGAACAAACCTAGGCAACCGTTCATTTGGGCCTTTGCAGCGCCATCTCCTGCCACATCCATCCAAAAGGGAACTCGAACTTGTAAATCCCTCAGCAGAGGTCTCTCACAATCCTTTGTTTCATCTTGAGCTTCCTTCAATCTCCACTCGGGCTTTTATTTCAACGGTTTTAGCTATACTTCCCTTCCACCCTATTCCCTTCCATGAAATTAGCAACTATTCATAATTCAATTTGATCATTTCTCAAGTCTCAAGATTCTCTGGATTTTATCCGTTACTTCCAAGATTAATTCATACATTTTGAAAAGGTTTTACGTCTTAATTTTCAGGAACGACTGTGTAGTTGTTAAATGGAACAAAACACTTTGTCAAAGTTTTTCCGCTTCCGTTTCCCGTTTCCGGAGACTTGATTTCAGGAACCGCAAGAGCAACTAAAACAACTCAAGACAGAGAAGCAAATCAAACTTTTGGCTTTTTCTCCGTCAGCTTTAAACTTGGAAATTCAAAATGTACATACGAATCAGTAATCAAATTAACCGGAAAATTGCAAGTTTAGAAACAAAATCAAGAGATTCTCTTTAGATTATTCCTGCTCTGAATGGAATTAGACTCGTACTTTTCTGATCCTTCTCTCTCTCCCCTTTTCCTGATTCAAGCTAAAAGAGTTCTAATGCAGATATAAATCATCTGCGTTTCCCTTTTACACAGTTTTTTTTGTATTGTGTCACTCTTTTGGAATCTCATTAATCTCAAGACTCAAGACTCAAAGATGATGAATTAAAGTAATTTCAGCTGTGGTTTGTGGTTGCTATGCCAACGGAAATCCAATGACTGTGTCCATATCAATTTTTATTGTTATTTATGACAAAGTTATTTCGGAGAATGGAAAGTCCTGCACTGTTACTCACTACTCGCATGTTTGTTGATTCTGGTTCATTTGACGAGGAGCGTTATATTTTGTGGCTGCCTGTTTGAGCTGGAGCTTTGAGCTAGTTGCATAATATATTTTTTGAAAAATAAAATAACGGGAAAAATGGAAAATAGGGAAAGAGCATAAAGAACGGGACTCCCAGATGATCCATATTTTACATTTTACTTTAAAAGTTCAAATTTCACAGTCCACAGACAGATACTGAGCAGCCGTACTGAGAAAATGAAAATGAAACAAAATGCAAGTCTTGTTTTGCAACCAGACCAGAGCAGAGCACAGCAGAGCAGAGCAGAGTGGAATGCAGAATGTGGATTGAACGTTGTATCATGATTCAGGATTCATGAGATATTCATGGACTGAAATGCAGATATGAGAATGTGGATTTTCGGGACATGAACAAGTTGAGTTGTGTGGAAACTGGAAACTTGGTGTAGTTTTTACCAGTTTCTGTTCTATTCTGTATCGTCCGTATCGTACTCCATGCTCCATGCCATGTCCCAAAAGTACATGATACATGACAAACTTGAAGAATCAGGAACGAGGTCACTTGATACACTCTACACATTCACATCATTATCTAAATGTCCAACGCTGGGGAATATACAAAATAAAACAATGCTTCTCTGTACAAGAGGGAAAAAAGCTAAAGATGGAAATTCTGCAAATGTGTTTTAACTTTACAAACTTTTACAAAACTCTAAATTTGCCATTTCTCTCTCTCTTTCTTCTACTTTTCTTTTCATCCTCATTTTTCTTGCCTTTCCCTTGTTCCTTCCCAGTTCTTTGCTTTGGGTAAAAATGTTTTGGATAGCACAATAATAGATTTGCATAGATGCATAGTGTACATTGTACACCTTTTCTCCAAATGACGATGACGATGACTCGCTCTAAACAGTATACAAATTAAACAATTTCCATAATAATTGCACCAAAAGTCATCCTCTGTTCAAAATTCAAAATTCAAACTCAACCTAATTTTGGATTTGCATCAAAGCTCCTCTGCTCACACTCACACTTGACTAGCTTTTTCATTTGATTACTATTTTTGCATAAAAATGCAAATTTAGTAAATTCAAAAAATTGTTGTCTCATCCGCATAAATTATGCAGTTTAAAAATAATATTTTTGCTCCTGTAAAAACTAAACTCTTTTAATTCAGGTCGTAGCGTCCGTGGCGGTTTGTAGCTTGTGGTGGTGGGAGGGATGGAAATGTAAAAGTGCACGTTTTATCTGATGAGGAGAGAATATGCAAGTGAAATGAAGTGCGATGGGTTGGCTTTTTATTTCCTGGTGGATGAACCATTGTATTGTATTGGAGACCGAGTGTTTAGTTGGGTTAGCAAAGAAAGAATCAAATAAAACAGACGGAAATATTTGGAGAGAGCACATTCTGGCGTAGAGTAGAGTAGAGTATTGGATATAATAAAGGAGTAGAGTCACTGCAGAGTACAGACCTCCACAGAATAATTCAATCGATCAAACATGAAACTAAAATGAAATGAGAGGATATTAAATGTTGTATATGACTCTGACATTCTACTTTTTACTTTTCCATTCGACTCTAGCCTCAACTCGAGACTCTAGACTCTAGACTCACCACTCCCGAGTCCACAGTCCGTAACGAGGAACATAAAAGTATAATATGAAATACATTGTGTTCCGACGGCTGGCTGGAGTATGGAGATTTATTCTGCCTTTGTTTCCTTGTGCAGTCGGCAGTAGACTCATGATTTGAGTTTTGAGGTATGGCGCAGGGAATCGGAATGCAGGACTCGATAAAGTCTCTATTAACCGCCGTCCTACACATTCCCTCTCCCCTTTACATATAATATACAAATACCAGATACACGTACCATTATTATTTTTATCCCGTATCCTTTCCATACATTTCAAAGCTGGAGCATAAAGTGGGAATTTTGAATGAATGCGGGACATTTTATTAGACGAGAAATGAGGAATGAGAAATTAAATGGATTTGTAGCATGTACATACATTATGTATCATCATCATCATGATTCCCGTCCACTTTTTCACAGCAACTCTCCTGTTCCAGTGTTTGCTACATGTTCCAAGAGAACTGCCGCCTGGACATTGGACATTGAACATGCATAATATAACCCAATCTATCCCTCTCGTGGTGAATACAAAGTTTGGACTGGAGTGAACGTACCATCGCCACCACACCACGCAAAAGTCATACTCCTAAATACTCATAAATTACTCAATTTCCCACTCTAACTTCCAGCTCTCACACCAAAAACCAAACGGAACCAAACCAAGGCAAAGTCAAGTAAAAAGGAGCATCCGAAGAGCAGTTACGCGGAACAAGAGAAACAAGAGAAAGAGAAAGTTGGAGTGTTCCTTCACTTGGACATTGGAATCGGGATGAGCTACGAGCAGGATAATTATACAAATTCATACTCATTTTCCTAGTCTACGTGTAGTCGCATCTAGTCTGCTTCTCTCCCTTTCAATCCCTTCAAGACTAAATAGAAAACCGAGAATGTCAGAGGAGTGGAAAGAGAGAGAAAGAAGCAGAATCTTGTATGATTTGGGAAAGGTGAGTAGAGAGTAGAGAGTGGAACAGATAAGTATTGGATATTTATTGACAGTGGGGAGAGAGCAGTAGGAATTAGTCCAGATTACGTGTAGCATTGATTCCCGTGTCAAATGGATATGGAGATGCAATAAAATTCAAACGGAGCAAGGAAAATGTGGAGACGGAGTAGAACAAGTGCGAGTGAGCTGTTGGATGTGATGAATCCATAATAAGAGCAAAACTACAGAGTACGAGGCCTATACCGCCACCACCGCATAAAAATATGACATAAATACATGTACACACATTATAGGTATTTATAAATAGTCGCTACTGTTTTGTACGTTCCTCAACCTTTTCACCCGAGAGTGGAACACTGGAGAAAGAACACAAGAAATGAAGAGTTTTGGAATATAGTCCCAATATGTATCCGTTCGTATGCACTTGATAACGGAGTGTAGTTTGCAGTCGATATAACGTTTCTGTGCCCTCTTTCTAGTTTCTAGTGTCTACACTTTTCCGTGCCACATGCGCTTTGTCAGGTCTGCTCTCTCTCTCTCTGGTCTAGCTTTTAGCCTGCTTCAAGAAAACTCTCTTCCATTCTCATAGGCACAGACGCCTTCAGAAACACAAACTATATCAAGCATGACCTTTCTACAATCCAAGGTCAAGAGGTCAATGTTCCTCGCAGCTTTCAACCCTATTTTGAAAATAGAGTCCACCGTGGGGCGACAGGCTAAATTACGCTTCTCTAAATCGTGATGCAACTTTCAAGATTTTGGTGAAGGCAGCCACCCTTTGAAACAGTACCTTTAAAATTCAACTTTATTGGAATAGAAAGATTTTAGCTTTTAAATTAACATGGTGGCATGGCAACGGATGAGGAGGGATGTTTTTCTTACATACATGCCGACACTTTAAAGAATCACTAATAACAATGACATTTATTTGGCGATTATAAATTCACTGAAAAATACTGATAAACATGCCTCTAATTTTTTCCACTGGCGTGACAAAAACCTATGCCAAAGATCACTCAAGAAAATGATTGCTGAAAAATCCGGATTGTTTTCCTTCAGCATATTAGATTTGAATTCTAATTCCATACTCAATCTTATTCATCTACTTTAATTAACTTGTTTTCAATCTCTTGGGCCGTTTTGACAACAGACGTTTTATTGATTTATTATTATTATCCATCGAACACGGCGAGAACTAAGAGAACTAGCTATTTCGCTGGCTAAGATAAATGGCTATTACTCTGGCTAATAGAAATGGCTACTACTCTGGCTAAGAGAAACGGCTACTACTCTGGCTAATAGAAATGGCTATTACTATGGCTAAGAGAAATGGCTATTTCTCTGGCTAATAGAAATGAGTTGATATAGAGAATGTGAAACGTTTTGAATGTTTAAAGATGCTGATCCATTGGATACGAATTTTGTAGACAGGTTATATTTTTCTATAGATGCTTTAAAGTTTTGAAATTCAAAACAAATATCTATAGTTTGCATTCACCAAGATCCCTAAAATAGACTCGGCGTTTTCTTGGGCATTTGGAGACCGAAATCAGTAATGTTGACACCGAATCAGTATATTTCGGCTACGACCAACCTTTTGCACCCACTCTCATGTTTGTACAACGCTCCGTTGCTTAGATACAGCCAAAATATCAAGCCGTTGCTAACGCAACATTCACAAATCCGTTCAAAGTTGGAAATATATTTCAAAATTCACTGCAGGGACATTTATCATTCAAATTAAATGAAAATCAGCCAAATCACGTCTCGAGTGGTCTTCTGCCATATGAATTCAGTTTTTAAAAAAAATGTCAAAATTGAGAATTTTTATTCAGAGCAATCGGTTTGTATACAAAATATGCCAGGCTTCCCGACACTCTAAAAATTTTATATTTTACTTATGGCTTTGTGGTTAGAATGCGGTTGATATTCCGTTGACATTTTTTAGTTCCAGCAAATAGGGCTCTTGCAGTGTCATTAAGTTCGATTTTTTAGTGTATTATGTAAAAATTCAGTGTAAAATAACAACGTTGCCATGGACATTTGAATCCGTCCCCATGAAACAGCGTGTAGATAAAATACTTTCAAGGAAAAACTCTAAAACACAAAAAATGAGACTGCGGAACCAGAGAACTCCTAAATAATGACAATTTCTGCACATGTCAAGTCCGACTTGGTAAAAATAGAAGGCGCCAAACTAGCTTTTCAATTACTTTTAGCTCATAGTCATAATATGTTTGGCTAATAATTCTGATGTGAGGGAAGATTTTGAAAGGTAAATGGACAAGAATTAAGGTTGTTTACTAAAACCAACATGTGGCATATGTGACCAAATTACTTAATTTCATAAGTAAACTTTTGAAATGACAAATTTCAAAAGCGTTCAATTCCTGAAAAATTTACTCAGGTGCCGATTTCGTCTTTGGTGAATGCAAGTGAAGTCTAAAATGATCAAAATAAACGAGAGTAAAAATACAGGATTCTATAGATGCACTCAAAAGACACAAAATAAGCATCAAGATTTTACAAAAGCCGCACGTTTTCAATTTGAGGATTGTTTAATCAAATAACTACAGTCGTTTTGCTACTCATTTACTAACATTAAAAAGAACTTAATCACAAACCAGTGAATTTCGGAGTTGAAAACGGGATGCTTTTGTAAAATCTTGGTGCTTATTTTGTGTCTTTTGAGTGTATCTATAGAATCCTGTATTTTTACTCTCGTTTATATATTCCCCGGTCATCTGACGGGCATTTTTACTTATCATTACTTTAATTCTTAGGGAAGTGGAAGGTGGACTTTAAAACCAAGTAGGTGAATTTTAATTGGTTTTTTGAACGGTCAGGGAAATTATGAAAGAAAATGTGTTGTTCAACTCTAAAGTGCTAAGTTGAATTTAAAATGTTAGGTTAGTATAAGGGTGGCCTGGGAACTTTGATGTGAATTTACATTGTATGAGAAACTTTGAGGTGAAAGAGGAGTGGAATGGGGCGACGAGAGAGAAGATTAGTTTGTGTTTGTGGAAGCAGCCTAAGGTTGATGGTAGAGTATAGTGGAGTGGAGTAGCGTAGAGAGAGTTGGAGTAGGAGTGACTAGGCCGAGAGAGAGAGAGTTGATGCACAGATCATGTCAGTCAGACTGGAGCAGTCTAAGAAAGGACCAGGAAGGCACATGCTGTCTTCATATTCTACACACGAGTTCCAACATCAACCACCATTCACGTCATTTCCCATCATTTCCCTCATTTTTCTTATTTTTATTCTTTTAACTAATCTCAAAGTTGCTGAAAAGACTGGATCCCCACACACACACAAACACACTCACCCACTTTTACAGCACACAGTCAAATCCAGTCAAATCAAGTGACGTAAAGTCATCCAAGTGAAAAGAGAGCAGACGGGGAAATAAGTCCCCTGTATTTGATTTGGCAGATACCCACTCAATTATTCACTACTCTTTCCTATTTACTCGTTAATAAAATACACAGAGTGAAATAATCAACACAACAATTACATCACGGTGCATCCTGCTATTTGTAGCTGATTCTAAGTACTAAGTATAACCTGTTATCCGTTGAGGCATCAAGAAGAAGAAGGCGACATAAGTAGTCCCAGCAGTTTTGTTCTTGTTTGTGCATTTCTATTAGACATAATTAAAATAATTATATCTACATAGATGAATAAAAGACTAAAAGAGTGTAATATAAAATAAAATTAAATATTATTAAATGATACTAAATAAATAATAGTCGTATTTTTAAAAACCAAAAACATGTTATAAAAATAAAGTGTGAGTGATTTAAATAGTATAAAATAGTATAAAAAGTGCTTAATTGATCCTGGATCGAGTGATAATCGAATAGCGTAAATATGGAAGGAGAGGACCTTCTGGTTGGTGGTGTGGGTGTTGTTAGTGGTGTTGAGGATGTGATTGGAGAAGACGGAGATGGGAGCACTGAAGTGATGGAGAAAGGTAGTTTATCACCGCTCACCGGCTCCTATCTCTTGATTGTTTTAGCCGAGCCTCATTCCGAACAAGATCGCGAGATCATTCTACAGAGACTGAACAAAGGTGAGCAAAGCATTTGGTCCATTTATATCCATAACTAACCATCTTTTCAGCCATTCCTCATTCAACTTGAAAGCCACAACACAACTTGACTGGAACCACAAAAAATGTACCATGTACAAGTCCACTTGCTCATGAATAATCAACTATTTTCTCCGCCACACCAAACACTGCTCATCAATTGAAGAGGGGCACGTCCAAACTCCAAACAAACAAACATACAGTGCATTTATTATGTGCAAGAGTGAGAAAAAGGCCAGATAAAAGAATTGATTGAAAGCGGAAATCAAACTCAATGTGACTGAAATTGACAAGTGACGACAGACGATTCCGAATTTCCCTTCTCCTTTCCCCCATGTACATACAATAATTCTTGAGCACACATTATGTGTCAAATTCATCCGTGTTCCGAATAATCCGGCTGTCTGCAGACTATTCACTCTTCACACACCGCACTTGCATGTTGTATCATCAATATTTTGTGTGGGATGTCTGAGTTATGATATGGCATTCAGTTGAATACTGAATCATTTTCCACGTCCAAAAGCAACTGCTCCTCAATGGAACACGGAACATGGAAAATGGCAAGTTGGGAGTGGGGAAAGAAAAATATAGAGACATGTGGATAAACACGGATAGATTTTCCTTGTTCAGCTCTAAATTTTTACGGCCTTGTAGCGAAGGATAAGTTGTGATGTATGTGGATGTGCGCTGGGATAAAATGTTATGTAATGTAATGTGATGTGATGTGATGCAATGGAGTTGGATGTGATGTAAGAGGTAGACTTCTCTACACTCTACACACCACAACACTACAGCACAAGATGCACCAAACTCAAAACTCATGCAAGAGACGGGGAGACGGAGAGAGCTGGACGAAGTTGGTATAAATGTGAAAGTTGAGAGTTGACTTTCAGCGAAATTTTAATAAATAATGCGAGTCTCTTTTTCCTTGGGCGGAAGAGTTTGGATTTTGGATGCTCCAAGTCTCAATCTGCATATGCACAACCGGACTTTGCACATGTACTTGCACTCCCTTTTCCTTTAGCTTAGTTGAGTTGAGTTTGTTCTTTGGCTCCATTTCAACGGGCGGATAAAGAATCTCTTTAGAATTCACTCAGCTCCAGAAAGTTGTTCCATCTCAAGTCTGATGAATGCAAATTGTAAATAGCGCACAATAAACCTCCTCCACTCGGTCTATTTCATTTCATCTCCTTTTATTTCTTCATTCCCGACTTGTACTGCTTTCAAAGTTTACAAGGAAATGAAACTGTTTTTTCCTGGAAACTCCGTTGAAATTACAGATTACAGGTAGGGCTAAATTGACCGTGGATAAAATGAGTTTGGATGAAATCGTACCAGGAATCGCTAGTAACGGATTACTCGAGACAGAGACAGAGAGAGAAATGTGCTCCATGTTCAAGTTCAGAGGGAGCGGACCATTCAATTTATCCATACGAATTTTCCGCGAGAAAGAGAAGAGAATTGAATATCGGGGATTTTGTAATGGGAATAAAAGTAAAAGCGGAGGACAAACAAGAAAACAAGAGCTGAGAACGGAGTAGATACCTTTGTAATATTTCCTTGTGGAAGCGGACTCTCTGTCTTTTGTGTACATATTTATGGAGACATGGATGTGGATGTGGAATGGAATGGTAAATGCATACGGTATTTGAGTCAGACTCTTGTTCTTCTCTCCAGCAAGTTGCTACTACTACTCGGCTCTACTTTGTGCAGTCTGTACTTTGTACTGCGAGAAGAGAGAGAGAGAATGAGAGAGAGAGAGACTAGGTTATCGATCCGTCAACCCGGCAACTCGGTTTCTCTGCAAATACGGCATTTCAACTCATGCACTTTCTACAACCAACTCATATCTACATTACACATGACACTACATAGTGGAAATGGCGCTGCCTCCAACTAGAACAGCCAAAACTACAAAACTACAAAACTACAACCTCCATCCATCCACACTCTCAACTCTCAACTCTCAACTCTCAACTCTAAACACTCGACCAAATAAAACCAATAAGAACAACCTTTCCACAAATCCTCAATTCAGAAGCACGTAACTCTAAACACCAAACATTTTTAAATACACAAAAGTCACATGCACCTTTTCTCTTACTCTCACTTGAGCCCAATATTTTATCACCCAAGTACAAAGTAGCGAACGAGTGGTGTTGTGGACAGGAAAAAAAAACAAAGTGGAATTAGCAAGAGTTGATTCGGGTCCGACTTTGTCATTTGACCGTTCTTTGTTCTTTCATTCTAAATGCATTATGATTTCAATTCTGCTAGATTCTCCTCTTCTTCTTTAATCATGCTCATCAAATCATCAAGGATACGGAATATTCTCAATCCAGATTCAAATCCTGCTTGTTCACTGAACAGTCTAAAGTCTAAAGTCTAAAGTGTGCAGCTGCACTGAGGAACTGAAGCACGGAAGACGGAAGATCCTCAACGATTCATCATTTATGCAATTCACCGTCCAATTCAATAACCATTCCCTTTCATTTCCACCACCAACAACCATTTACCTATTTTTCATGGGAATCCCATCCTCCCTTTACATTCATCATGAAGATCATCAGGTCGGTTCTCCTCATCAATCAAATGGCTTCAGAACACTCCAAAAGTAGCCAAAATCCGTATACCTTTTGCACTTGCCTTTTTTACTATGCCGTAAAAGAGAAACGTAAGAACAAGACAGAATCTGGGAATTGTCAGTTAGACCATCAAAATAATTGAATAACTCACGACTTGTGACCAGAGAGAGAGAGAGAGGGAGAGAGATATGAATTGCACTTTTATTTGCAAAAATAATTTTCAATTTCCATGTTTTGACTTTGTTGTGGTATGAGATTAAAAACTAAAAGCAAATGGATGTGGAACAAATGGAACATTCCGCTTCTACATTTGTATTAGGACAGGAAAGTTTGGGAATTTTGGAGCACAACATAAATACAAATCCCGTGCACGAGCTGTGTAAAGCAAGGCTGGGTAAATGAGATGGGACGAAGGAGAAGACGCACAAAACTTTGTCCTTTTAATTAAATTCCTGGAGCTGGAAGGAGAAGGAGGATACAAGAGAAGAGTAGACAACTTGTCTTCTGTGTTCTACATGAGCTCCCGATTATATTCATGTTTATGCGAAGAGTGCCGAGTGCTCCTTTTGGATTCATCCAAATTGCCAAATGAATCCTCTACCTTCCAACAGCATCCACTTACTCCTTTATCCACCTTTAAAAGAAAAAGCAGAAAAACTACCAGATTTCTTCAAGGATCCATTTTATTGAATGTCTCATTCAATTTTCCCAAGTCTCTTTTCTCTCTCTGCTTTCTTCATCGAATCAAGATTTTTAAAGGTGAGAGATTTGGAGGAAAAATCCTTTTTCAATTTACATACCACTTTTCCTTCATGTCCTTTTCCATTTTCCATTTTCCGTTTTCCGTTTTCGTCCTCCCCTTTTCATCTTTCTCCTCTCTCCTCTCTCCGTGTTCAAATGATGCTACTTGAAAAATACCTTTTTTGATTTTAACACACGGAATTTCATCATTTTTTCCCAGGAAAATCTTGTGTGAATTGGGTTTGGGCTCGGCTTTGTTCTTTGAGTGGCTGGAGTGGAGATGAATTTGTGATGAGACTCTCGAGTCAAAGAAACAAAAATAGACTGGCCTATTTTGCTTTGATCCTCCAGTCTTCGCAAAAATTGAATTTCTGTCCTTGATATCTTCTCCAAGACGAATGCGTCGCTACGGGAGCTCTCAAAATACCTCGACAAAATGAAAAGGAAATAAATGAAAATCTGTAAAATATCTTGTATCAAATTACGCATGAAAAACGTAGAATGATTGCACACAAATTGGCAAAAGAGCTTCTGTTCTCAGTCTTCAAGTGCCCGCTGGAATAATCACAACTCCAAAACAAACAAGCGTTCGTGTGGAGATTCGAGTGAATATCTTGGATAAATCTGCCATGAGCAGTGAGCAGTGTAAAAATGTAGAAAACTTTGAATGTCTTTTCTCTTTGGAAATTGTAAAGAGATTGAAAGAGAAACGTCGTGGGTTTGCTGTTGTGTAGTACGTAGTACAGTTGAACATGTACAAGCAGAGTGTGACTGGGGAGTAAGGGATAAAATGGAATGCTCAAGTTTAAAGGGAAATGAAACCAAACTGTTGTGGAAAAGAGGATTATTATTATCACAATTACTCATGGAAATCCCGTGGATTATTGATCATGTCTCCTCATCTAAATTTATTTTGCATCTTTGTTATTATTATTTTTATTATTGTGTAGCCACATTTGATTTTCTTTTCTACATTTTCTACTTTGACAATGCAAAAATTCAAAACTGGATTAGGCTCAACTTTTGTACTCTGAATCTTTGTTCTGTGAGGAAGGAGGGAGAATGGAGAATGGAGAAAGGTGCTCTGGATTCCGACTACGGCCGAGGATCGTTTAGTCAAATGGGAGACTTTTATTATGGATTATGGGGCTTTTATTTTAGCTCCTCATTACAGAGCAGCGGAGAAGAATCTCGGGCACACATGAAAAAGAGAACGAGTCTCGTGATTTGATCTTTGGCATTTATCTGTCTGGATTTAGCCCCGCTCCTTCTGCCTCTGCCTCTATCCGTCTGTCTTTGGCCCACAATGCACATTCGCATGATTCACAAGAGTCGACTAACTACGTCTCCAGCATACAGCTGCTCCGATCTAATCCAACCAAAACCTACTTTCTCTTTTATTCCAAAGCAAGTCAAGCCAAAGGCCGGATCAGGAGGAAATTCCAAAAATAAACCAACAATAAACTAACAAAAGGAAACAAATGGCAGACTTTGAGCTGCACATGTGTGCAATTCCATTGGATGCAAATGCTTAAACGGAGGAGGATGAAACAAAACATGTGTTTAAAATCCTGTGCAATTTTCCCTATTATTCTCCATTTGCTCTTTTCCGCATCTACATTTTAATTATTAGTTGTTCCATTTCCACCACAAAATCCCAACTCGTGCACACACTTACCGAGTTGTTCCTTATTCCTCTTTCCGACTCCGTCCTTTCTCAACTGTCACAGGGAAACTCTTGTTCCTATTGCGTTGGCTTCACTTTTATACTCCAGAAATGAATCAACTTGCGAAAAGGTGAACGTTTTGTCCTGTGTTCCTTGGAAATCGGTTATTTTTTAATACTTAGTTTAGAGTTGTGGCCGTCGTGTGATTTGTTGTTGTCTTGTCCCATTTTTGGTGCTCGTTCCTTTGAATTGGAAGGCGAGAGGAATGGAATGGGATGTACTACCACAATGTGAAATGGGTTTGTTTCCAGTTTCTAGTTTCTGCAAACATGTAGACTGTAGAGTGTAGAGTGTAGATTGTAGAGGTGGACTCAAACTGCCTGGTCTACTCGGATATTTGCATTTACAACTCTCTCCTATCTACGCATAAAATAAATAACTCTCCGTCTACGTCCTTGTTTTCTTTTGCCAGCTACGAGATTGCGGATGTGAACGGGATAAAATTCCAGCTGCAGTCGCACTCTTCATTTTACATTCTGCACAAATGGACGTGGATGAATGTGGAGCTCAAATCTGACTTTGTGCATGTAATCCAAGTTGTATTAAATTATTGTTACTTCTTGACTTGAACTGAGTTGAGTTGAGCGGTGCTCTTCGTGTTGTTGTGCAGCTAAAAAGCAGGAGAGAAGAAAAACCTGGTATAAAAACTGATTTGTCATGTGATTGTGCTTTATGCTCTGTGTGTAGTGTGTTGTGTGCTGTGTGTTGGTCCGAGTGCTGGCCAGTCTTCTGTTGTGCACATAAAAAGCATAATATTTTTATGATCTACAACTAACTTCTCCTCTCACATCCAAGCCATTTGACATGAAGCACAACACAGCACATTAGCCCGAATTTACGAGGGAATTGTGAGTGGCAAATGTGACGGAGGCATTTCATTTTCCTTTCATTAGGTCATGGCTCATTTTCCTTCTGCCTCTTTTTTCTGCTCTTTCTTGTCCTTTTCTGTCCGTGTGCTCGAGTGTCCGCAGAACAGAAAGGTAGAGCAGCTCCCGTTCAGACCCCTTTCTACTTGCTACACCATACACCATACACAATACACAAATTGGCTATTTCCAACGCTGTAAAAGAGAAGAAGAAGAAGAGGAATGGGGAGTATAATTGGTTTAATATGCAGATATCGAGTACAAAGTATGCAGCTCCTGATCTAATTTGGCATTATGCTTATCAAATTGCGGGTGAAATGTCCCCTTCCCGTCCAATCCACCACTCGTACGACTGGCAGAAGGGCAAACGGAATGTGGTGCATTAGCAGTCAGTTTCAAGTAAATTAGCCCATTTCACGTCACACCTTCTAACTAATTAGCTTGTTTACTCATCCACCCACTCCAAACACAAAACACACTACAGCCTCCACCTCCAACACTCCACTCGTCCGATCCACATGAATAATTCCGCTCATGTACTCAAACACGAGCTCCGTATTTTATCAACAGCCCAGAATCACAATGTTCACAACAATTTACTATTTGCACAGGGAATCTTGCGGAAAAGAACAGCAACACAAAAGGGAAAGCGAGAGCAAGAACCAGCCACAGACACTCACAACTTGACAAACAAATTACAATTAGGCAAATAGAACATGATCAAATATGGACAGCTGGAGAAAAATCTCCAGGACAGGAAGAGGATTTACATCCAAAAATACAGGCAATGGGCTGAACAGGAATTACATTTTGATTCCAATTCCAACTCGAGCTTCTTTAGTTTCATGTTCCATCAAATGTTTGGTGTGCATTATTTTGGGGTCATTTGTCCTTCGTTTGCAATTTAGTGGCGTCAAAAATGTTTTGTGGAGGACAAAAGTTGTGCCGAGACATTTTGAAGGTGGACTTAGGTAGCAGAACAGGGGAACATGGTAATTTCTTAATTGATTCTGGCCAAGTTGAACCGAGACTCGCAGTTTGTTCTGTCGTCTGTCATTCATCCGAGCTGAAATTCCTTTTTGAAAAGGTCACTCCAACCAATAGTGAGTGTGCATTGTGCATGGGAGTGTGAAGAGAGAAGAGAAACAAAGACAAGAGCATCGCGAAGATGGATCAAGGTTGGAAATAGTTGGAACATAATGTAGTCAAATGTCGCATGAATCATGGCAAATATAATGTAATGCAGCTGCTGAGGATATAATCAAGAGCTGCTAATAACTCGGTGACATCATCAGCCAGAAGGTTATTTTTCCATTATCAACTGCTCCAACTAATTACAACTGGATTTGGGGTGACTCTAACTACATAACTACAAATTACAAATATATTTCTACATTTGGAGCTTTCAGCATTTTCCACAGAATACACAGCAGAGAAACGAAGCAAAATCAGGAGGAGTAAATAAATAGCCAAATGAGTGTAGAGTGGTTCAAGGAGTAAACGTCAAGTCACATGATTCACGTAAATTAGTGGACAAATCCAAATCCAAATCCAAATCCAGCATATACAAATTTAAATATTTCTATAATTTACAGCGTAACGGACAAATTTGATGCGCATTGAGCTCCAAACTGCTCTTGACATTATTCAGAGCGATGATTAACATTTGGAGTCTGTTGGTCAGCGGCCATCTTTATCCGTCCAGTCACCGGCTAATTAAGAGCTGAAGAGTGATAAGATAAGGAGCTCATTAAGCCCCAAGAACAGAGAGAATCTAGAATGTCGGAACTACGTGGAATACCAATTTTGTGGAAATCCTCTCGCTATTAGCCCCACATATCCGCTTAACTACACATCCATCCATAATCATATTCAATTTACATATTGTATAACATGTGACTTCTGAACGCATATTTTCACCGTCTAAATTCATCAAGTCGTACAAATACTATTTAAATAATTCAGTTGACGAGAGAAACGAGCAGAGCAGAGCAGAAGAGTAGAGAAGCTGTAAATAAAGGTTAGACTTGTGTCTAAAAGGAAGAGTGGGAATTGGAAATGAAGCTGAGACTGAGGGAGGGAGAACATCACAAGACAAGAAAATTAACCCTTCGAATTCTATTTTGAGCCCATGTCAGAATTGAGACCTCTGCTCCTTTGCTCCTTCTTCTCTCTTCCCCTTGTTTTTCTGGCTCTGGAATTCCGGATTTGTGAATAATGCGTAAATAGAGGAAGGGAAATGAGAAAAAGAGACGCAACTCATCACCACCAGCATCATGAACAACGGACAGTTTTTGACTTTTGAGACTTGTGTGGACGAGGTAGAAAATTAACACGTTCAACACCGGTCTTATTTTGAGCATAAATCCCATTTTCCTGCTCTCTTCTCACCTCAGTCTTTTGTCTTTACTCTTTGCCCATTTCCTTCCCCATTCCCCATTCCGAAATTCATTCTTTACCTACGTGGATTATGCTGGCGGCAACTCGGACTAATCCGAGATCATACACATGAAATGACAAGGGAGGAGAAATGGAAATAGCGGACCAAGCCATTGGAAAAATCCATCAACAAAAGTTGCTTTTTAGAAATTCCTTTCCTCCGTTCTGACAGTACACGAGTTAGCAGAGAGCAGAGCAGAGCAGTGGAAGAAGCAGGAGGGAAAATTGCATCTGTTGGATAGAAAAGGTTGAAAACTGAGTGAATGAATGAATCCACTTCTCATCAACAGACGGATTTAATGAATGAAATAGGAAAGGGAAATAGAAAATGAACCCATTCATCTATGCCTCGTGTCTCATGTCTCCACTGTGAAACAGGAAAAACGTGGGAAAAACAATAAAAGTTTAAAACTTTGCCAGATTCAAAAAGATTCGGGAGACTTGTGAAAAGGGAGGCTGTGTGGAGTGTGGAGTGAAAGAGAGGAGTAGTTGAAAGGACTTTTAATTTCCTCTGTCTGTGGTCTGTTGGTGCTCTAGGATGTAGGATTTTGGTGCATTCTGCCCCTTCATTTCATTTTCCATTTTTTGCACTTGTTCACTCTTTTTCCTTTTTCCTCCTTTCCTCAGCTACCAAAAACATTAGAAGAGAACTCGGATGCAAATAAAAAACTGGGTTGCGCACATTTCCTGCCTGGATCCGAGGATTCTGGTTTGTAATTGAGGTACTTTTGAGTGCATCTTCATGTAGGAAGGGGGAAACAACAGAGCCAAGATACATCACACTGAGATGAGATGTGGAAAAACAGAGACCGGAGTGGGAAAATACAAAAAAAGAGGAAGAGGATAAAAGTTGGTCCTCTCCTTTCCGATTTTCCGTGTGTATATAGTAACAAATAATTATTTGTGGTATCTGCGACTCGCGTGCTTTTCCACTTATCCACTTATCCTCTGCAACCTCTTCTGTCTCGAGTTCTGAGTCCTGAGTCCCCAGTTGCTCCACCAACCAACTTGCAACAACCAGCTCCTTCTACTTACCCTACTTGCTCAGTTGCATCTAGTCGCTCGTGTGTGTGGAGAATCCCACAGTGGAAATACCTACAGACTACAGACAGATTATCCCGTGAACAGCGGCAGAAGCGTGTCTTCTCCTCTCATGTTAAATGACGGAAATAAGGTAGAGAAAAGATGAAGGTTGATTCTGCAGAGAGAGAGCGGACTAATAGTTGTTTAAATGGAGATTTGAGGAGCAGAACAAGAGAGAGAAGAGGAATGAGAGACGGAGCATCTGTCTCTTGGCCCGAGGCTTCTCTTCTCTCTCTTTTCTTCATCCTTTGATTCACTTGCCTTGAGTTTCCACGACAAAAAGGAGGGAGAAATCCCCCTTTTGTACATTTCACTCCTTTCTCGGCTATTTTTGGATCTCAGTCCGCTACAAACAACATGGAAATGGTGAATATGACGGAAAGTTGACGCAACTTTGCGTCCTCTTTAGTCAATGACAAAACTATCTGAACATCTCACTGGCGTTTAGCTCATGTGTCTAGATCTAGATCTGGATGTGGATCTGCATATAGCCGAGGCATAGTTTTCCACAGATACCGGATTCGAATGTGACAACTCGGAGGAATATTTTTGCATACACGTCTCGTTCCAAACTACATTCTACATTCTACCCGAAACACTGTGGTTGCGAGTGCCTCGAGAAAAAAGATTGAGTAGTGACGTTCTGATTACATGTTCCACGTACAAAAGGAGATGCAGTGAGTGAGTGAGTGTGTGAGTGTGTGTGTGAGATTCCGAGTAAAAATAGGTTAGCTCATCAACTTCCATTTATAGATTTCATTCTTCACTTTGAGCTCCCTCACTTTCAGTTCCAGCCACACTCGAACCTTTTTTCCTCTGTATCACTCACTCGCTCACTCGTTCCGGTTGAAGTAAACCGATGATGGACAATGCTGCCTCACTATGCTGCCTCCATTATAAAGGTCAATACTGCCTCACCATGCTGCCTCCACTACCAAAAATCGCCTGTTATGAGATACTACCCCTCGCGCCCCACCCACTTACATGCTGCCTCAATGGTAATTCTTCCCACGCGGATTTCCCATGCTGCCTCCCAATGCTGCCTCAATGGAAAATCCAAAATGGCCAATTGCCTATGCTGCCTCCCAATGCTGCCTCAATGGAAAATCCAAAATGGCCGTTTGCCTATGCTGCCTCCCAATGCTGCCTCAATGTAAAATCAAGCATGGCGATTTTCGCATGCTGCCTCCCAATGCTGCCGCAATGGGAAATCTAGCATAGCGTTTTTTCAATGATGCATTTCTATAAAATTTGTCTAGTCGAATAACACGAACTGCATCGATACGATATGTATCTCTTGTTTTGCTGTAGTAGTTATTATTGTGCGATCAATGCTTTTTCGGCTGTTGAAGTTTTTTGCACTGACGCTATTGAGGCTCCTCGGTGACGAGAGAGTTCTTTTCCCTACTTGTATTCTCTTTCTCATTTTTGCAAAACTTTAAACGCTCGTAGGGCCAAAACGAATGCCCATGCACGGCAACAACCTACATATTCGTAATCAGCGTAAAAAACTGAGTCGGGTAGGATACATGAGGTGTCAAAACCGCTGCCACACTTGACCACGTTTCATTGTAAGTCCTGACCATGCTTCCAATACTTGTGTGAACAACATGCTGAGATAACTTTCGCAAATATGCAACAGTAATCTGACTACACGTTTACAAGGAATTTATGCAGATTAAGTTCAAACATTGAACAAAACTGTTGATCCGTGATCACGCTAAAAGTTCTGGGGTCTACAATTGTACGCCTAAAAAATTCTCCTGACCAAACAGTGACAGAAATGAGCTCAAGTTTTGCTGGAACCTTTTCGATTGCGAAGAAATCGAGAAACAAATTGAGGGTTGCGGGTCCCTCCAAAAATACCGATTTCAGGCACATCTTAGAAAATACGCTTGAAATCTAACTAGTCGCAAACTCGAAAACACGTATTCAAATGGTTACTCAAAAATATAGTTTACACAGTGAGCCAGTGCTTTGAATTCATAGATATCTTGTATACACTCTAAGAAAAAATCATTGATTTGGATGCCTCCGAATCTCCGAATCTCCGCTGCCTTATAGTTAATGGAAATTGTGTTTGGAATTGTAGTCTATCCCGTTTTTGATTCCTTATTTTACGAGTCGAAGATGCTTTGTTGCCATAGACTATAAGACCGTTGTTTAGAGCCAAAATGTTTGTGCATTACAGTTTAAAAATTTGAAGCATCCCGGCAATGTACTCGGCAATGTACCGAATACGGGATGGTTGTTTTTATACGAGCAATGGTTA